>LPNX010713513.1:246386-308889 GCA_001517045.1 Pseudotsuga menziesii
TTTCACTACACCTCTTCCATGTACATGGTAGTCCTTTCCATGTACAAATCCCTGAAATGATGACAATGAGGATGTACAAATCATCACCATGATCATCATCGAGATCATCATCGTCGTCATCATCATCATCATCATCAACATCATCATCATCATCATCATCATATCATCGTCATCATCATCATCATTGACCTGTGATCATCATCACAATCATCCTCAACATCATCGACATCCTCATCGTCATCATCATTAGCATCAGCATCATCATCACCATCATTATCATCATCATCATCATTGACATCATCATCACCATCATCATCATTAGCATCATCATCATCATCATCGCCATCATCATCATCGTCGTCGTCGTCGTCATCATGATGATGATCATCATCCTGTCCATCATCATCACCATCATCCTCATCGGCATCACCATCATCATCATCATCATTGACATCATCATCATCATCATCATCATCATCATCATCATCACCACCATCATCATCGTCGTCGTCATCATCACCATCATCCTCATCATCATCATCATCCTCATTGTCATCATCATCATCATCATCGACATCATTGGCATCATCTTCATCATCATATCATCGTCATCATCATCGTCATTGACCTATGATCATCATCACCATCATCATCATCCTCATCATAATCATCATTAGCATCATCATCATCATCACCATCATTGTCATCATCATTATCATCATCGAAATCATCATCATCATTAGCATAATCATCATCATCATCGCCATCATCATCATCATCATCATCATCATCATTGACATCATCATCGTCATCCTCCTCCTCCTCCTCCTCCTTCTCCTCCTCCTCATCATGGCCATCATCATCATTAGCATCATCATCATCATCATCGTCATCCATTAGAGGAAATTTCAACTCAAAATGGGCCTCTTAAGGAAAATTAATAAAATAATAGTTAAAATAATAAAATAATATATTTTAATTTTGGAGGAAGAAAAGAAAAAAAAAATTTCTTCGTATTTTCGACATATCTCCCTATTTATTTACTCAAATTTTGATTGGGAGAGCTCCTTGGATGTGGAATTAAATTAAAATCCAACGGGTACCCACTCAGCATACTTTTGATGGGCCCCTCTACCCCAAAAACAAGAAATACCTGAAAAAACATGTTGATGACATCATCATCATGTTTTTCAGGTATTTCTTGTTTTTGGGGTAGCAGGGCCGATTAAAAGTATGCCAAGTGGGTACTCATTGGATGCAGAATTTAATTCCACATCCAACGAGCTCTCCCAATCGAAATTTGAGTAAAAACACAGGGAGATATGTCCAAAATACAAACAAAAAAAGTAGTTTTTTTATGATACCTATCCCCAAATTTATATTAAAAAATTGTTTAAGAGGTGCTCCCTTTTTGAATTTTAAATAATTTTGATTGGATAATACATGATGACATGGAATTTGTATTATTTTTGGAAGGCCCATTTTAAATTGAAATTTCCTCTAATGATCATCATCGTCGTGGTCGTCGTCCTGTCCATCATCATCACCATCATCACCATCATCATCATTATCATCATAATCACCACCACCACCATCATCATCATCATCATCATCATCGACATCATCATCGTCATCATTATCATCATCATCATTATCATCATCACCATCATCATCATCATTCTCATCATCATCATCATCCTCATTGTCATCATCATCATCATCGACATCATCATCATATCATCGTCATCATCATCATCATTGACCTGTGATCATCATCACCATCAACATCATGCTCATCGTCATCATCATCATCACCATCATTGTCATCTTCAGTATCATCATTGAAATCATCATCATCATTAGCAGCATCATCATCATTGCCATCATCATCATCATGATCGTCATCCTCCTCCTCCTTCTCCTCCTCTTCATCATCGTGTCCATCATCATCCTGTATGCAATATGAAGTGGAAGAAACTATTAGGTAGTCAAGCACAAATCACTCATTCAAACATCAACTACTCAATGAATTAAAACCAAGAGGATACAATCAATGGACAAAGGCATCTAGAGACATCCTAGGAAGAAACCAACGAGGACATTGCTATAAGGATGTCTAACACAAGAAGTGAATGGAATGATATGAAGTCCAACTTGAGAAGAAATGAGATATACTACATCGCCAAAGATGTCAAGTAAAAAAGAGTGACTTAATGAATAGGGATAGCCTAAGTGGTAAGGATGTGCTACAAAAACATTTGTTACAGATTCTTGCCCCTTTTATTCTTCAATGTTAGATTTTCAATGAAAAAAATTATTGATGTGTTAAGGATATGGAATTATATATGTACTAAGTGAAGGCTTAAATGGATGTTTATACAATACATGACAGCTCTGCCGATAATGAAAGTTGAATTTATGCCATTGTTGGCATTGGTTAGTTGAAATCCATAATATATAATTGTTGAGGTCTTAAGTTGAACATATGCTGGTTGTTGGTGAACCGTGTTTGATTCCTCTATGGACTATTTTGTTTTTGGAATAGCTAATTTTATCATGATGAGCATGCACTAAATTAAATATACATTTTTACATTTCTTTTAAAATACCTAACTGAATGCATCTTGTTGGTATGATTACATTTATCAGATAGCCCGAGGCCAAAAGCTTGAGAATCAACCATTGATAGCTATGAGGCAATGGATTCTAGAACATGTTAGGAAATTAGACAATTTTTTCTTAACACTTATTCCTAACTATGACATCAGAAAAGCTCAGTGTTTGGAAAAAGAAGCAATTGACATACCGAGAGCTTCATCAAAGAGAGTTGAGCTTAGAGATGCATCTATAACAGAAAATTACTTGATTTGTTGTGAAGATAAGGCACCATGGGAGATGGTTATAATGAAATATTTTCACAAATTTTTCTCTCACTGCATGGTAAGATATGTAGATAACAAGTTACAAACTTCCCAAGTTCCAATATGTTGTCCTCAAATTGGTTGTGAACATTACATGTCTATCGAGGAGTGCAAATCTTTTCTTCCAGATAATTGCTTCGAAGCTTTGTTAAAAGCTCTTACAGAAGCAAACACCCCTGATTCAAAAAGGGTGTATTGTCCTTTCCCAATTGTTCTGCAATGTTTGACAAGGGACAAGATGCATCAACAACAAAAAACTCATCCAACCATCTTGAGGATACCATAATCAGATGTGTTGAATACCCAGAATGCCATAGACTCTTTTGTGCTGACTCTTGTGTGCCATGGCATTCATCAATGAGTTGTGAAGAATTCTAGAGTCTACCAGGTGATGAGATAAACTCCGACGATGTCACATTGCATCATCTTGCACAAAATAGACAATGGAGACATTTTCAGAAATGCATGCGAATGATTGAGCTCACACATGGTTGCTTCCATATGACACATTGGTATGAATATGTACCCTTATTATATGGATTTCAATTTTTAATATATGTTTAGTAAATTTTAGTGATTAAGAATGCATAGGAGATTGGATTTTAGTGATTTAGTGACTTTTCACAACTTACTAAATGAGTTGAAGTCTAATTTCATTTCCCCATTAAGTGATTATCTCGATGCCAATGTGGATATGGTGTTCAAGGATTCTCTCCAATGGTTAGGCATGTTTGTCCTATGGATTCCATTTTAAGGATACATGCTGGTGCTTAGTTGTCTTCATTCTGCTCGGTTTTAACACTCGGAATAAGAGGATTGTAGTCATTTGCATATTGAAATAATTAGTTTTTTTGACACATGACTATTTTCTAAACAAAATCTTCTCTCTCTCTCTCTCTCTCTCTCTCTCTCTCTCTCTCTCTCTCTCTCTCTCTCTCTCTCTCTCTCTCGGTGATTACAAACCCCTGAATGAATGCAATACTAATTCCCACTCAAATTAACAAGTTGAGAGGACCTAAATGCATATAATGTATATATATATCAAATAATAGAGTTAAGAGATTGATACACCTATATATAAAATATATTTTGAACTAATATCATCGAGAGGAGCACCTGGCTCCTCTCAAGTGAAAAAATAAAATCAATATGATGATGATGATGATGATGGTTAACGTCCACTGAGACCAAACTTTTGTCTATCGGACCTAAAGAAACAAATGAATTAGTTTGTTTTAAAATTGTATTCCTATGCTCAAAGAGCTTGGTGAGAAGCCTCCCTAGCTCACTATAACTTTGACAGGTTAAGAGGCTAGGAAGGTTGGTATTGCAACAAAGATTATGAAACTGAGATATTGATTTGTTTACTGACAATGAATATGAGAAGGTAACTTCACGAAATGATTGATCCCATCTAGGGTTTCCTTTTCTTAGAGATGGTTGGTTAGGCATTAGATTTTATTTTTAAGATTGTTTAGCCATTATGATTTGTTTTTTTAATGATTTGATTTGAATTGATTTTTTTAATCGACTGTTTTTTTTCATGTTTTTATTTGATTTTTTTTAATTGATATATATGTGTTTAACATTAATTTTTTTTAATTATAATATATTTAAAATATTTAAAATTTAAAAAAGAATTTTCAATATATATATGAAATATGAAATAGTAATTATAATTAACATTTAGTATATGTATGATATTAATATAAATGATTTATTATAGATAAAGTATTTTTTATTTTGGATTATTATTTAGTTATGTATAAATGACTAATAGCTAAATAACTCTTGAATATTATAAGTATTTAGTATTATTTCAAGATTTTTTCGTTGATAATCATGAATTTTTAAGTAGTTAAGTTTTGTGTAACATGATAATATAAATGAAATTCAAATGGTTAACTATAACTTTAATATTATAAACAAATTTAAAAAAGAAAAAAAGAAAAAATATTAAGAAATATAAAAAGAGAAAAAATATATATTAAGAAATATAAAAGGCATCTACTTAACACATCATGGAAACATAAATGTTTACAGCTGCCATTTGAGTCCCCTTTCAATGCTTCATCGGATATGAGGTGCCAATTCTAATCTAGTGCACTTGACTTGACACATGGTGTTCCTTCACTGGACCACATGAGCAATTGGAATGTTGTAGAAATAATTGCATTATCAACCATTGATGGAAAGAGTACAATGTTTTGAATGAATGAGAACTCTACGTAAGCTGAGAAAATGGAGACATGCGCTGAACATTTTGCATCTTGTCACCATTATGTAGAATCTTCTACCTATCACTCTCTCTTGTAGCTTTTCCTCGACAACAATGTTTTACCAGAACGAAAATTAGTCCATGCCCATATGATTCAAACTCGATTTCAATCCCAATGTGAGGACACATCCATGTGGAACAAACTCTTGAGTGTGTATGCAAAATGCGAGGCTCTAATGGATGCTTGCATGGATTTTAACCAAATGCATGAGCATGATGTCATCTCATGGACGACCATGATCACGGATTACAATAAGCAGGGGTGTGACCAAGAGGCATTGTCACTATTTTTCCAAATGTAAGGAACACGCATCCAACCCAATCAGTTCACCTTTGGCAACATTCTCTGATCATACACCAACTTGGTAGATCTCAAGGAGATCCATATTGAAATAATCAGAGGTGGGTTTCAATCGAATGTGTATGTGGGGAATTACCTTGTAGACAGGTATGGAAAATGTGGAATCATGGAGGATGCATGCGATATGTTTGACAAAATGACTCAATGAAACGTGGTTTCCTGGATAGCCATGATTTCAGGATATACTGCAAATAGGAAGTATGGGGAAGCCTTGAAGCTTTTTCGACAAATGCAATTGACATGCGTGAGGAAAAATTCCAAGACATTAACTAGTCTCCTCCCTACTTGTGGCAACTTGGAAGCTTTGGTACAGGGCAGGGAAGTCCATTGAGAGATAATTAGAAGTGGGTTTCAGTCTGATGTTTTTGCGATGAATGCAATTGTAGACAGTGTATGCCAAATGTGGGAGTATGGAAAATGCACACCAAGTATTTGACAAAATGCATGAACAGAATGTAGTTTCTTGGACGGCCATTGTTGCAGGATATGCACAAAATGGGGATGTTGAGGAAGCACATAAGCTCTTTCAAAAGATGCCCAATAACGATGTCCTTTCATGGACAACATTGATTGCAAGATATGCACAGAATGGGCATGGTGAGAAATCCCTAAGGATTTTTCAAGACATGCAGTTGGCTGGTGTAAAGCCAAATTCAAAGACATTTGCGTGTGTTCTCCCGGCATGTGCTAGTATAGCAGCTTTGGAATAGGGCAAGGAGATCCATGAAGAAGTAACATTTCCAACAATATATATGGTAGGGGTCTTTCACAGATCCTGTATGTGTTGTAGGCTTTTTTATTTCTAATTTTTTTATTTTGATAAAATGCTTCAAATTTCTATCACGATATAGAAAATGTAAATTTTACAAAAAGAAGGTCGCATATCATCCCGTGCAACCTATATAGCCAATAGGAATAAAAACCTAGCCAATTAAACTAGCCATGCAGAGCCATTCAAAAATAAATTGTCATAAAGCATATCCTAATGCCTAAGGCAATTGTATTCAATTTGGAATTTTGGATTGCATTTTGTTCCAAAATAAATATCACTTAGAGATTTTCTGATATGCAAGAACTGATACTATTATCTGGTTTCTCGGAGTTGAGTTTTATATTTTCTTTAACTGATATTTAGAAATATGCAATAAGGTGGAATCATTGGAGTGCAATCAAATATTGTTCTTGAAACCTTTGGCAATGCAAAAAATGTCATAAATAAAAATTCAAGAGGAAGTGTTTTTTATATTTTTATATATGCTATTATGCAACTCATTTAGGAAAATAATGGAAATTTTGAGTTGTCAATTAAAAATTGCCATCATATAAGTTTCTAATGTTTTAAAACACTTGTTTGATTGAAGTCCCTCTCAACTGCAATTGCTTTGATAAATTTGTTGAGCTTCAATTTGACAAAAATGGAATAATATCAAGAGCTGTTGTCAGAACCTACCTATTGAAAAGGACCCTTGTTTGTCAAATTTTGGATCTTGATATGAATTATCATTGTTTCTATATGCTTTTTGTTGCACCACCAGAAGTATGTAATGTTTCTATTTCTATATGCATTATGCACCACCATTAGATGGATGCTTGCATTATCATTGTTTCTATATGCATGCATTTAATGTTCAAAATTCAAATTGAATGGACATGTTGTTTATTTTCACACCAAGTTTTGTTTCTATTTATGACTGATTTTAAAGAATAGTATGCTAACAATCAGAGTTGTGATTATTTTCTTGGTCCTTTCAGGATATTGAGAAATACAAATTGGGGGATCCAAGAACATTTCATTATCCCAATCAGACCAATTGTTATGAATTGGATGGTGTTAGTGATGCTGAAGAGTATCTTGCAACAAGAAGGGCAATGGATGTACTGGGAATCAGTCCTGAAGAACAAGTATGTTTTAGTTCAACAACCACGAGTTATGAAATATCACATTAAAAGGTTATCTGTTGTGAAAATATAGACTATGTTTTGCACTGAATCATTCCATTTTTTTAGGATGCGATTTCGAGTTGTGGTAGCTATTCTCCATCTAGGTAATGTGTATTTTTCCAAGGGGAAGGATATAGACTCATCTAAACCAAAATATGACAAATAATGTAGCAATTAATATTGATCGCAGCATGAATAATTTGTTGTTTATTTGTATAGTAACTTATATTGGTTTCTTACTGAATTGTACATGTTATATTTTATATAGTGTTTACATATGGTTACTGATGACCTTAGCGCCACACATACAGGTGATGTTCTTAATGCTTTTATATATTTATCTTACGCTATGGTTTTGTTAAGGGTTTCTTAGCCTAAAGGCTAATTTTCTTCCCTAGTCGCCATTCCCTAACTCTAGAAACTAAAATACGATGCTAGAAACATAGTTTTATGGAGATGAAAAAATTGGGGGACTATGCTGTTAAACACCATAGTCATGATCCCATTACCTTGGTATGAAAATATTGATATGTTTGAACTAAGGCGTAAACCATGGTCCTTGTGCAATGCAAAAGGTATATGAATAAGGTTTTATGATAAGTTTTTACGATCTTGTTTGAAAAGTTAACAAATGGAAACTATGGTGCCCATACCATATTCATGGTTTGATCCTAATAACAACAACTTCGATGTGTTATAACATATGGTTTTAACCATGTGATAATTTGGGAGGTGCAAGGGTTATGATTGTTGGTATTGAAATTGAACTTGGTAATAAATTTATCCTTGTTGTGAGTTGATAGCGCATCCAGGAAGTTAATGGAAATATTGCATATGTAATCGAGATTAAATCTCAATCCTCCATCTATCGTAAAACGCTGGAAATGGTTTTGATAAGGTTTAAACAATTTCATCTATTTGAACGTTTCAATGCATTTTTATTTTTGGTCTACAACGATTGTGGAAGAAGGCTCTGCCTTCGATGTCTACGCTGTGCAGTTTCGTTTGTTCAAGATTTTACCCAGACATTAATGGTGGTCCTTTGTTTGCTTACGATGTATTCTTGAGGTATTACTCAGTGTTGATGGCCTCCAAAAGGTCTCCGGATTATTGGTTTACTATGAAATGGGCCAGTATTCAATGTCCTTTCATGCCTTTAACCAGGCATGCAAGGAAACTCAGCTTGATTCTGTAATTAATTTTATAAATTCTTTTTAATATTCTCGGGAAAATGCGAGCACTGACTTGGGTTTTGGTTTTATTGCAGGTAGAGGAGTGATAAGGGTGTCCAGGAGGAGACAAACCCTGGCCCTCTCTGAATTCGGATAAGGAAAAATGTTTTAACTTCAATCACTATCTTTTACATTTTTTAATAAATATTGTTAATGTTCTAACTACATCGTAGGTGGTTGCAGGTTATGGGAAAGTCATTGAGGCTAGAAATAGGGTCACATCCTCCCATTCTTGCTACTTCACACATTTATAGTGAGTATAAAAAATTCTATTTTGTTAAAAATTTATATATGACCATCCTTTCTTATCCAGCATCTGCATTTCTTAGTTGTCTTGTTTTGTATATAAAACCCTTCTGGAGTGGATGGTTCGCCAATAACCATGAGGTAAGGGTAAATTAAAATGGTTAAGTAGCTGGGTTCATGGGATGTTTAAGAACAAGTTTGTTACCACAATTTTGAGATAAGTGGGGACTGTATATTTTTTAAACCCTTTTGGGTCTTCAACATACAAAAAAAAGTGCTTCGCGGCCTCTCTATTCCATCGTTGTCGTAACTTCTTTTTTCTATGTGTATGTTATGGTTTAAAATATATGTGGATGCAATCTTCAATGGAATTAGAACCACTCTAGTTTCATAAATTCGAACCCTATACTTTTATTTTGATATTTAAATAATTTAATATGACCCCGTTTTGGGTCTGTACCAACTTATAGTTTAGAGTTTCGTTGTTAATGGTTTTCACGTTTCATTAAAAAGATAGTACATGTCGTAATATTGTTTATATGATGGTTTCCATTGTATAATGGTCTTATTGGCATGTAATAAAGGTTTGGATGGTTTTGTTGTTTATGAGTAATGGAATTTGTGAACTCAATTTCAAGTATGTGGAGTTAATTCGTTTTTCAAAAAGAGTTAAATCCTCGGGGTTAGATACCCACAAGAAGAGGTTGTATGTTTGTAATTGTAAGACTGCATTAAATTATTTAATCATTTAAATCTTTCTAGATCTTTTAGTGTATTTATTCATTAGATCTGTAAGCTATGGGGAAAATGGATAATGAGTTTGGAAATCGGTTTTGTTATTTATGATTCACCATCATGATTGACCATTTGATTTAATAATCATATCTGGGTGTTTGGTTTTTAATGTATTACTGCATATCTTGATATTTGTTTGGATGGTTTGAAACGTATTCTTTCATTTCAGTGATACTAAAGAAATTTTTCGATTTATAGATTGGTTTCCATAATAAAATAAAGACGCATCTCGGATCTTACATTGTTTTGAAACACATCCATTAGCACTCTTTTGTTTATTGTTTGAATATTGGAAAATGTAATTTTCCAAATAAAACAATCAACAATATAGATCTAGGGAAATATGGCCATAGCCAAGTATCTCTAATAGTATGATGGTATAGTTTAACTTTATCATTTTAATTTGATACAGTTTAGAATAAAAGGATAGATTCTATCTCTATAGGAAGCCATCGACCTCTAAGAAATGGTTAGTTGAATAAAATACATTTAAATTACTATATTAAAACATAAGCAGGAATAAATTAGAACATTTAACCAGTTTTATGATAATTCTTCATTTTGAAATCCTAAATCATACTAACATTACAACCCTTATTACATGAATCTTTATGCCACGACTCTTTACAAACCTTACAAAGATAAGACACACAGTTCACATAAAGAGTTTGAGAATGACTAGTGTAGAATGAAAAAAATTTAAACCAAGACTCGGAGCACAATTAGCAACATCAAGGTAGCATGGTCGCCATGACAATGGTTACAGAGCTGCTCGAAAGCCCGTGAACTACGGAGGGAAATAACAAAGCATAGGGTTACAATGGTTTATATATTTTCAACACTTGGCCAGGAGGAGACCACATGATCACTTAAATTTTTTTAACCATGCAGTGGGTCATCGCAATAGGACATCGGGATAGTGCTACGGGAGGCCCTCTAATATGGTTCCATGGACAAGAGATCATTTTTTTGGTCAATTTTAGAAACTAGGGTTTTGCTCAATACGTGAATGTGAAATTTTTGCACACGGGGGTCAAATTCACATATTGATCGACCATGAATGTGTGGCTAGCATTCCCACATGGAACATGCCTAAAAATGCTTACATAAACTATCAGAATCCCATTCTGTTGCACGGTTTCTATTCTATGCCCCGAGTAGGGATTCAACAGGTGTCCCTGAAAGCTTGTAGGAGGTTAGATTCAACGTGCCATAAAATGATGGTCGTTCCTTAGATCCAAAAACCATCAAATCCTTTGGATTCAGGACATCAGGATAGTTCTAGGAGTGGCCCTCTACTATGGGTCTATTGAAAAGAGAACATTTTTTCGGTGAATTTTGGGAACTAAGGTTTTGCTCAGTAAGGGAATGTCCAATTTCTACACATATGGGTCAGCTTTGCAAATTCCTCAATCATGAATCTGTGGCTAGTGTTCCCACATGGAAACTACCTAAACACATTTGTGTGACCCACATAAATCCCTTTTTGATGCATGGTTTCCATTCTATGTCCTGGGTAGGGATTCAACAGGTGTCCTTGAAAGCCCATAGGAGGTTGGATTCGACGTGTGATAGAATGATGGATGTTTCTCGGATAGAAAAACCATTGGCTCTGTTGGATTCAGGAAATCGAGATAGTGCTATGGGATGCCCTCTAATCTGGTTCTATGGACAAGAGACCATTTTTTGGTCAATTTTAGAAATTAGGGTTTTGCTCAATAAGTGAATGTAAATTTTTTGCACATGGGGGTCAAATTCACATATTGCTCGACCGTGAACATGTGGCTAGTGTTCCCACATGGAACTTGCCTAAACACGCTTGTGTGACCCACCAGAAGCCCTTTTGATGCACTGTTTCCATTCTATGCCCCGGGTCGGGATTCAATAGGTGTCCCTGAAATCCTGTAGGAGGTGGGATTCAACGTGCCATAGAATGATGACCGTTGCTCGAATCGATGAACCATTGGCTCTATTGGATTCATGACATTGGGATAGAGCTAGGGTGGCCCTCTAATATGGGTCCATGGATAAGAGATCATTTTTTTGATCAATTTTGGAAACTAGGTTTTTGAGTCAGTAAGTGAATGTCCAATTTCTGTACATAGGGGTCGACTTTGCAAATTCCTCGACTGTGAATGTGTGGCTAGTGTTCCCACATGGGACCTGCTTAAACATTCCTTCAAAAACCACCAAAAGAACTTTTTTATGAATGGTTTCCATTCTATGCCCTAGTTAGGGATTCAACAGACCTGTCCCTAAAATCCTATAGGAGGTGGGATTCAGCGTGCCATAGATTGATGACCGTTTCTTGGATCAACGAACCATCAGATCCGTTGGATTCAAGACATTGTGATAGTGCTATAGGAGGCCCTCTAATCTAGTTCCATGGAAAAGGGATCATTTTTTTGGTCAATTTTGGAAACTAGGGTTTTGCTCACTAAGTGAATGTGAAATGTTTGCACATGGGGGTCAACTTTACATATTAATTGAATGTGAATGTGTGGATAGAATTCCCACATGGAACATGCCTAAACATGCTTGCACGACCCACTGAAATCCATTTTTGATGTACGGTTTCCATTCTATGCCCCGGTTAGGGATTCAACAGGTGTCCCTGAAAGCCTGTAGGAGGTGGGATTCAAAGTGCCATAGAATGATGACCATTTCTTGGATCGATGAACCATCAGATCCTTTGGATTCAGGACATCGGGATAGTGCTAGAGTGGCTCTCTAATCTAGGTCCATGGAGAAGGGATCATTTTTTTTTGTCCATTTTGGAAACTAGGGTTTTTCTCAATAAGTGAATGTGAAATTTTTCCACATAGACGTCAGCTTGAAGGTGATTACAGATCTTCCCCTCTTGGAAAAATACTTGTTGCAAACTATTATTCCATGTGCAACTGTAGAGAATTATGTTACCTGTTGTGAGGTGTTGAACTTGACTTATTTCACATCATTGTCAAGCAAGAAATATTCTTTTGTTTTTGTCTTAATCAAGGCGAAAGGAGTTATCAATCTCTATGTGGAGGTGAATTTATCTTAGGATCTCATATCATTCGTGGGACTAGAAACTTGAAAGAAGGTTTTTTCCCATATTAATTTATCTAGGTCATCCAAAAGATGTGAGCATTTGTACGATGAAATGCAGGAGGAGACAATGCCATTACATCAGTAACCATGTAATGGAACATGTTTATGTTTAGAAACAAGTGACCAACCTATTACACCATTATTACAAAATATATATATCTTCATGCTATGAATGCTTTGAATAATACTCCATAAACATAAATTTATAAAACAAGATTCAGAATAGTATTTCTCTAATCAATTTAAACTATAATAAAATCACACATAACTTTCATCTCTTTCAAAGTTGTTACTCGAGGCCATTCATCAAATGCCATGTACATTAACAAAATGATAAAATAATGTGCAGGATATACATAATGTGTAGGATATAGTCATAACCATTATTTTGAATCAACCTTATAATAATCAGATACTTTTAGGTTTGATGTGTATCCCACGTATTCGTTAGATGAAAGACATCATGCCAAACACTAATTTTATTTATCTAGACCACACAGGTGCATCACTTAGGTGTGTCAACTTCGTGCATCCTTTAAAATTTTGTTAGGGTGTTATGTGGGTAAGTTTCTTTTGTATTCCACCTAGTTGGATCAGTTGCTTAGCTGTGTTGGGTGCTTATGTGTATTAGGTATGTTCCATGTTTGTGAATACAATTTAACGTTGTTAGTATAACATTGTATATGCAATTGGATCGTGGTAAAAAACAATTAAAATGTACATTTTTTTCATTAAGTAATATTCTAATTGTGCATTATTCTCAAATTTATAACTGATATCTCCATGCAATCGTAAAATCTATAAAAAAAATTGGGAACATTACACATAGAAACATTCTTGGCCACACGTGTATAATCACACTTAAAAGACTGAACCATGAAGATCTCAAGAGCCTTGATATGAAATATTTTTTATATCATGAAAGTTATAATACAAAAATAGAAGGCCCATCTATGGCCTGTCAATGTACATGTATCAAAAACATATTTGATGTACATGTGCAAACAAAAGTACATCTGTCCTAGACCGCACCCCTATACTCTAACTCTGGATTGTAAATAAAAATACATATTTGTCTTGGACTAACACATCAAAATTCTAACGTTTTCTTGTTTTCCCTAGACCCTGATGCTTGTCTCCTCTATCTACGACCACTTTGCATCTCTGGCGATTGCAAATCAATGACAATATTTCTTGATCAGGTAACTGAACTAGTACTATCCAGCAATAACAAAGTTTGAAAATTTAAAATATGACTCAATTGCAAATAAAACAAAGACTCATTGCATCTGTCAGGGGTATAGGTGCCTCTGGTGTCATGGGTATAGGTGCCTTTGGTGTCCTCCTCCTTGGAGAGAGTCTCTCTGCAATTCTTCTTTGTGAATAAAAAAAAATGTCAATTATCTCAAGAATTATCAACATGTACATGAATGAGAAAGTACTAATCAATTATGTAAAAAATGAACATCTCATCGAAAAAACCATTTCTAGGGGATTATGCTAGGACTCTTCAATAGTAATAGGAGCCATAGGTTGAACATCAACCTCAGTTGAGTGCACTTATGGACCAGGGTGTGGCTACATTCACCAATTAATAAAATAGTTAGACATCGTGCATGTCCATAAACAATACAAATGAAATGTACAATTACAAATATTCAAGTAGATGTACCTTAGTGTGACTTATCCCTATTGTAGATGCATCAGTGACCGTAGCATCAACAAACCCACTAAGGACTGGCACAGAGGACTCTACATCGTGATGCTGTAAACATGTGAAAATAACATTAAGAAAAACTACTTGTGAAGTGATTTCATAGCTAACCAGAAACTGCCATTGGTAGTGTCTACATTACTGTGGGATGAGTAGGTTGATCCTCATGCACACCCGCTCTATTTAAGGAAGAGGGTCTTATGGTGTAAACAACCCCGTTATCTACGTTTGGACTATGAGGAGATCCAAACCAAAGAGGTGGTGCAGGGATCTGTGATGTTGTCTGTAGTCATAAAGTGTTACCATAGTTAGACATGGAGTTGAATGGATGAAATAATATGTACTAAAAAACTAACATGCTGTAATATACTTACCCCTACCTGGGACATATCCGCCCCATGGGAGTGACCACTTCCATCAATTTCTTACCCCTCTTCAGATGCTAATAGCATCTGCAAGTTTAAAAATTATAAATATTAGAGATCTATAAAGGAGTGTATAGTAAGAAATTTAAATAATTCAAACAAGATTCAGTCATAACCCATGTACTTACATTATTCAAGTAATCATAAATTCCACCTTGGACTATGTCATTGATATCAATGTCTCCAACATCACGTTCTAAGTGGAGTTCATGCAACTTCAAAAATTGTAAATATTAGACAATTTAACAAAATTATCAAGACTAACACATGCATTAACAAAATGACAAATGTTTGAATATTACCTCAATGGTGGTTGTTTGGGTCTTGGGTACAACCACACCGGGTGCAGTTTTACCCCCATGAGAGGCATCAATCTCCTGCAAGAGTAAATATTGCATATATTATGAATATTTTAATATGTTACATACAATATGGAAAAATTAAAAATTGAACAATAATAGAGTTTTAACAATGTCCTTACCTGACCACCAGTCATCGTAGTGGTACCATGTCTTGGTCCAGGACTATAACCAGGTCCCCCACACAATATGTAGACATGTGGATCGCTCTGAGGCACATGGGATGTTGGTCTATCCCCACCAATAGATGTCCCTCCACCACCAGAAGCTAGTGGTTGTACCCTAGCAGAGGAAGAGGGAGCTCTCTAGTCAACAGTGGTCATGTGTTGAGAGACCATATCAGCTAGAGTAAAAAATGCCTCCTATGTCTAGGAAACCATGTCATGTGTAGTAGGGATGTATTCCCTTAGTAGCTATGAATGGGGTGCAGGTATCTATGGATTGGCATCTCTATGCCTAGCATTGGGTCGGTGTTGGGGAATCCCCCTACCAACTCCCTGGAATCCCAACATGTCAAAATAGTTGACATGTTTCCCCATCACAAACTCTGCATACAACTTTTGGAGGAAGTACAATGGTACTTCCTTATTGTTGTGAGGGGGAATGTCAAAAACCATGTACCACCTATCCATCCAATTGTCTCTAATGGGTGGAAAGGTGCACCACTCAATAGAAATATGTGGCATGTTGATCTTTGGAATTTCATCTTTCCCAGGCAGTCTAAACAATGTATACAAGTGTTGTTTCGTTATTTTGATCTTTTTTACCTCGTTGTAGCTCAACCCATCAGCGTATTGTTGTCTTTTCCTCTCCGTATATGATGCAATGCTATACAAAGCATCATTCAATCTTGCAATCGTATCAACAATAGAAAACAAATAATCTAATAAGGAGCAGCAGAGCTCATCCACACCCCTCCAAGTGGAACCAATCTCTCTTAGGTGGCCAATAACCCTCAGTATCTCCGCATTGTTATCCATAGTAGCCACTGCAATCATAAATACAAATAAAATATCATTAGAAATATAAACACATGATATAATGACATCTCTAAGCACTAAAAACTGTATAACTAATGTAGGACAAATAACAACATAAACTAAATCTATCATGTAAATTTAAAAATTGATCTTGAATTTTACAGTAAAGAATAAACATTTAACATTTTTTCATTTCATATTTATGTCCTAAACTCAAGTATTAATTCTAATTTTTAAGTATTCATGTGTACATAAAGTGTCTTGAGTGCATATGTTGATTGTGAAGCTCCTCTAGCTTATTTTAAGGCTTGGATTATGAAGTTTCATTGAAATTGTGAGGTGCAGACTATTGCCTTTGCAAGACCAGCTCCCAGACTGCGGGTAGAGGCAACAACTAGACCCTAGAATAGGAAACATAATGTGTTATTGATGAATAAAATCCCAATATAGGCAATGATTTTGTTAGATATGTAATTATTTGTTGTCGCGTGATGTTTTTTGGACACCAAAATCTATTTAGCAGATCTTTGTTTATATTTAATTTGGGCCATGTATAGATTCCACTTGATGTTAATTTAGTTCTATGCCCTCTTTCTATATACCCATGAGAGACTTTAAATGCACAATTGTATATAGTGGATTTTATGGTTGCAAGGTTTCCACTGGATTATATCATGTATGATAGTATGTTATTGTCATTTTTAATCAAACGCATCAACCTACCTATGCATCTTCACATTCGTAGAGTCTATTGTTGAACTTTGTTGTCTTGACCTCAACCAAAAAGTACCCTTCATTCAAGAGGAAATATTTGTTAAAAGCATGGGAAGCTTCTATACCTTATTTTAACACTTGGATTAGGAAGTTTCATAAAAACTATAAGGTGTTTATTGATGTTCTTGGAAGACCAACTTCGATATTTCAGATAGAGGCAAGGGATTTACCATGTTTGTTTATGTATTTTAGGGAATATATTAATTCTACTTGATTTGTTTTAAGTTGTATGCAAGCTTGCAATATAATTGACAAACCTTGCATATTTGTTAATTTTGGTTTGGATTCACAATGATGATTGCGAATATGCATATATGCAAATAGTGAAGTTCGTTTGTTTTTTATGAGTTAATGGAGGTTTTGGTTTACATTGGGCATGTAAATTACTTATGCAAACTTGCAATGTGGTTGATAACTTTGCATATTTGTGAAATTTGATATGGATTCACAAGGATGCTTGTTAATATGCATATGGAAATAGTGAAATATATTTGTTTTTTATGAGTTAATTGGGGTTTTGGTTTCCATTGGGCATGTGAATTTTGGGTATGAATTTTGGTAAATAATCAAAATTATTTAATTTTTATGATTAAATTGGGGATTTGGTTTCCATTGGCCAATTACATTGGGGTTTTTGTTTCCATAGGCCAATTATATTGGGTTTTTTGTTTCCATTGGCCATAAATTAATTTATTTCGGTTTAATTTTTCAAATTGGAGAAAATAAATTGATGAACAAAGAGAAAAAAACATGAGAAGAAATGAGGAAAATACCTCACAAAGAGGAGGTTGATCCAAAGGTGGAGGTGGATGGCTTTGACACACCAAAAAATGCATTCGCCTAGTCAAGATTTGCTCTGTCCAATTCCAACAGTTGTGCGATGTGGCAGAAAAGATGGGCTCATCCTGTTTAAAAAAAAACAGGTTTTCCAAAACGGGAGAGCGATTTTATTCACTAAAACGGAGGCACAATTTGCTTAAATAAAATGGAGGTGCAATTTTCTTAAATAAAAGGGAGGTGCGATTTGCTTAAATAAAATGGAGGCGTGATTTGGTCTACTATCCTAATTGGCATGCCTGTTGGTAGCCTTGGGACTAGGCTTGGCAGGTTCAAGATTGCTTGGGATGATTTATTTTTTTTGGATCAAGAGTGATTGACTTCACTCCAACATTGCATCTAAAAGGTCCCTCAACTTCTTGCACACACCCTAAAACAATAATAAAATTAGGGTATACATGTGGTTCCAATCCCTTAGCCTCTTTAACTAACAAAAAACCTTTAGCTAACTATTGGATTCACATGTCATCTTTCCTACATCTTTCCATAGATGAAAAAACACAACCAAAGAACTTATTTGCTTTCCAGAAACATATTTTCACTGAAGCTTCCATAGAAACACCAGTGTTGAAATACGTAGGAAATGTCAAACATCATAGGTTGAAGGTCTTACTAGAGTTCCAACATCGTACAATAGAATTTCTCTCTAATGTAACTTCCCTTGAAAAAAGGTAATATGCTCAAGCTAAACAAAATTCGAACAAGAACTAGAAAAGGAGAATGATCGAAAGAGATGCTTAAATTTTTCTAACTTGAGGGAAAATTACATCTGAGAGACCACATTTTGAATGTTGTCGCTTGGTAGGAAGGCCTTCATAAATCATTTTCCATGTAAATACTTGAAGTTTGTATCTCACCTTAATTAACCACACATTATGTAATATCTTGATCCACCTTCTCCCTGCATCAATATATATCCATTGTGAGTTGAGAATATGGCTAAGCTCATGCCTTTTATGAGAAGAAGTTACAACCTCTTAGAATGCTACTAAAACAATGGGCACCCAAAAATCATTCCTAATCATTCCAAAAAGGATTAGGCATATTTATACTCATTTTGAATAGGTCCTCACGTGGAATAAGGTTGATAATATCCAGAATAACATGTTTATCCATAGAGGATTAGGAAAAATTATGTGCAATGAATCAACAATCTTTCTAGGTTCAGGTACTAGCATTCTGCAAATCCCTCCAATAAAATACCATTTTCTTACTTAGGCACCAAGCTTAAGACCAAGGGATGTCTAAAATACATGTGCCTTGCACCTCCCAAGTCCATATTAGTCTTCTTGCCAAATCCCATCCTTCCCAAATTCATGATATTTTCCACCTCGCAAGGCCAATCACATTCCTCCATTCTTCCCAAATACTTTTCATGATAAAATATATTGAGACCTAAAATTTATGAGGGGATGCGATAATAGATCACATAATCCAAATGATCCCCTAATCCTACAAATGTGCTTTTCTATGATAACTGGATGCCTCAATAATAGTACTTTCCAAGGAGAACTTCCTTGTATACACCAAATCACCCCTTTTGTAGCCCAAATTTTTCCCTACATGGAAACATTAATCAAACATAGGCCACCTTAATCCGTGGGCATGATGAAAACATCCCAAGGTACCATAGGAAGGCCCTTAACCTCACCATAATTGGACCACAAGTATGAACACAAACTTTTATTCAAATCTATGAAATTGAGCCCTACTAGGGAACCAACAATAAATATAATAAAGATGTGAGGCCTAGAGAATACTGCTTACAATAGTTATTTTTGCAACAAATAGAAGCTCTTTGTTTTTCCAAAGGATAAGTTTACTTTGTAAACACACCAAACATCGATTCCACATAGTTGTTGGAGAATTCCCCACACCAAAGGGAATGCTAAGATACCTTACTATAACACCTAGATGGATGAAGGTCCAACCAGGAGGGATCCAATTAAGAGGCTTGTCAGTGGCAGTCAACCAATAACCATTTTGATGATCACTAATCTTAGCCTCAAATTCCTTGCATAAAATAGACAAGTGCTAGACACTCGCTCCTAGCCGATTTGAATACAAAGAAAATAATAATATGCAAAGTGATTATTAACTATGTTAGAATCATTAAGAAGTTCAACATCTTATGCCTAATCTTATGTTGTGGTCAATACCAAGTATTATTACAATAAATTGTATTATAAACCTAGTGTTATACGGTGCATTCTACTAATGATTGGGTACAAGTATATTTTGTAGAGATACACCTATACCTTGAAGAATTCATCCTTTATTAACTCAAGGAAGTTCCCAATCCAACTAGGGGAATGTAAGATGTTGGTCCTTCCAAAGGTACTCACCATTCAATGCCTTAGTACTACAATATATTATATGATAGATCTACTATTACATAGTGCATTGTACTAATCATCGGGTACAAGTATGTTTTATAAAAAGACACCTATACTAGGGTTATGAATTTTATCTAACATGTTGTGATGGAAGCATTGTTGATAACAACTAAACTCTCCATCACCCATAAAATTTAGAAAGTTTAAATTGAAGGGTTTTCAAAATTATCCATAAACATTTTAATAGATAAAAGTACAATGTATCCCACATGGGTGTATACCGAGTGTAATAGAATGTATTGTTAAGGTACTCTTTGTGATGTCACATGTTCAAATCTTGACTTACCCGTGGCCCATGCTTGTGCACTATGTGGGTGTGCCTAGTGCTATAGTGGTAGTGGACAAGGACTGACCCTATGTCACTAAAACATTAGCTAAGTGTACATAGAGTAAGGCCTATATGGGCAAATGTGGTCACATATGTAACCTATGTAACAAATACTTAAAAAGTAAATAAAGTTATTAGACAATATATATTTACTCAATTGTAAATCACACATGCTAAAGAAACTACCTGAAATCAGTTTTGAAATGAATCTATCAAACAAATAAGGATCAAATTATTTTTAAGAGTAAATTTGTTTTATCTTAAATATTTTACACATTAAAAAACACTTACACCTCCAAATATTTTACACCTTTATACTTGAAATATTTGGTATACCTGAAATTTTTGAAATTTGTAAATTTAAAATAGATTCATATTAATAAATAAACTTTTATATACATATATAACACATAACGTACTTGGTACTATGTACCTCGTTGATTGATAAAAACCAGGACAAATCTTTAAAACCACAGGAACGTCAGTTTATGTCATGGACAACCATTCCAATGTTATTTATTCCAACGAAAAAAGTGGAGGGCCCATTCGATGGTCATGCATCAGAGTCGAAATCCTTGTCAAAGAAGTGGACTACGTGTTTATCTCATCTCCTCGTAACAGCGATGAGATAATATACAAAGTGTTTGATGCGATAGATGTTAGAATGGAAAGTATTCCAACACTTCCTCGAAAGTATTCAAAGATTTCAAGATTTAAGTTTAATTTATTGTGATTCTTTATAAAGATGTCGATTTAAGTATAACAAAATAAATTTAATGATTTTCTAAAACAAATTTCAAAAAACTAAGATATCTATCAACCTAATTAGATTGAAAAATATTTTTCATTTTTAAAATAATTATCATTCTAAAAATTTATATATTTCCAAACTACATAAAAATATGTTTTGATATTTTAATCAATAATGGAATACATATTACATAACTGTCCACATTAGAAAATGGATTAATCAATAAGCAGCAAGTAGATGTAATTGCTAAAAATAATAATAATAACCAGGGGGTCATGGAAATCTCAACACCCATTATTGATTGTAGATGGTAACTGGCACGGCTACTCATGTAGCCTTTCTCTTTCTCGAACATTTTGAAGCTGCAAATAAACCACCATAACCATTACCTACCAATTTTTTTTGAAACAGCAAGTAAATCAAAAATCAAACAAATAAAATATAATCTTCCAAATTGCCTGAGAAAAAATTAAAAAAGAATGAAATATTTGAAGTTCGACTTTAACCTACCAAAACCATGTGCAGTAAAGCTTTTTATGATCCTTAGCCGTTTGGCTCTATGAAGAAACATTCTGCAAAATATATTAAAGTATTGGTAAATCATAAAATCGTACTTATTTTTTGAGGTTGTTGTTTTAGGTTAAAAAATGACATTATGATTCCCTTTGACTGGAATTCAAATCAGGATGAAGTATGAAGAGATTTCCTTTGACTGGAATTCAATTCAGGATGAAGTATGGTATTTATAGTATTTATTTAGATCACAACTTACTCCCATGGGACATCCAGAACCAGCTCGTAGTCTCCTTTATTATCTTGAAAAGCTAGTACAAAATCTGAAAATCATGTTCATACTGGGTAAACACATAATATTATTAAGTGAATGGAAGCTATAGACAAAATTAAATCACAAATGTACTCACTCTGGCTGGTTGTTTGAAACATTTTCTCCAAATCCAGAGCAAGAGACTCATAAGATTGATAAGCATTCAAGTCAACCTTTCTACCGATACCCATGCCATCCATATTCACCTTGATATAAAATGAATTCTTCTGGCCCTCCACAACGCTATCCCTTTTTTGGTTTTCTCTTGAAGGCTTGGGAAGGGAGTCGAAAGAGTTTTCTTGGTATGTCCCAATTGGAGGCCAAATTTTTGCTTCACCACTGTCAAGATAATCCCAGAAAAGAGTTAGTTAACCTCTAAATAAGACTCAAATCAAAATAATTAAGACTCAACAATGGGATAGAGAGTTAATTCACTCAAACAAGCCTGACCTAGTTCAAAATGGCAGTAGTATAAGATGTGAAAAACTAGTTAAAAGTAAAATGAAGATATGATAAACAAGGAAAATATAAAAGAACTAAAAACAAATAAGTTTTTTATATTCTTCAGAAGTGCTTAAAGAGGGGAAGTATAATTCAGTGTCTAATCTGACATTTAAGTTTAAAAAAATATTAAATGAATAAAAAAATTTAGATGTTGAGCTTTAACCTAAACTTAAAAAACAATAAATAAATATATATATATATATTAAAACTAAAAAAACTTAATAACACTTAAATACTTTTTCTCCGCAACCTAAAAGCTAAGTCATCATTAAAGCTGAGACTATATATATATATATATATATATATATATATTTCAAGCTATTAAAACTAAAACAACCTTAATGAAACTTAAATACTTTTTCTGGACAACCTAAGAGCTGAGTCATCATTAAACCAAGGACTTAGGATTTCAAATTTCTCATATAATATAGGGATTTACTACATCTAACTAAAAGATATAAAATTAAAAATTTATTAGAAATTTATTAAAAAATAATTAAATAATATTAATAAATTAAAACAACTTTTTGTTCATTTGATCTAGCTTGAGTGGTTGACAGGAATGAATGTTACAGACAAGGTAGGAATTTCAAATTTTCAAATGGCGGACACCCCTCAAAATTGCTGGTAACAATGAAAATCTGAAATGTTTTCTGTATTTTAAGCCAGAATTTGACAGTCTCCCTAAAATTTTGGCCCATGACTAGCGTTTACCAGTCAAATTCCATCCCTGGTTACAGAGATAAAATAAAGCATTGATAACTATCAATTTTAAATAAAATATGGTTACAGAGATAAAATAAAGCATTGATAACTATCAATTTTAAATAAAATATCATTTTTGAGAGGTATCTAAAATATAGTATTGATAACTACCAATTTCCAATTTAGAGGAGCTTGAGTGGTTGTCGAAATGATTTTACTCTACCCACCCACATTCAATTCTTGTAAGTAACATTATGCTTTTGTCAAGCTTGTAATGATTGACTGGATTATGTATATCGGATTCTTATAAGTAACATAATGCTTTTGTCTATCTTGTAATAATTGACTGGATTATGTATAATATTAAATTGCTACAGAACCTTACTTGTGAAGCAATCAATTGATGCTTTTTTCCACCCTGTAATGATTGACTATATTATGTATGATATTAAATTGCTACATAACCTAACCTTACTTGTGAAGCAATCAATTGAGTGGATTATGTATGATATTAAATTGCTACGTAAATTTACAATATTGATAATTAAAAGAAATCAAAACCTTACTCGGTACTTGTCAAGCGGTTGGAATTAGCTTCATTCCAGTTAATCACAGGAGTTTCTTGTTGATTCTTTTTTAATGCGACAGAAGCACTGCCCTGCGCTGGGATTCTTGGTTGGCCTAAAATTGCTTCGTGGTAGCTCTTTAATTGTGGAACTTGGTGGGGGACTGTATCATTTCTGTCAACATGATTGACCCATAATGTTAATTCCAAATCCAGCTCCGGACTATTATCTCTATAGCTTCCATTTTTATCAGAAGAATATACCTCATGAGTAAGCCCAAAAGTGTCCCTACTTTCTTTGATACAGTGGTTACTCTTCGGCTGTGAAGTTGTTACTCTTTGATACAGTGGTTCCCATCCCAGAGGCCTATTGATGCAAGAATGGTACTGGTCGTTTAGACTGGAACTGTCACAACGACATAAATTCTCAGGTATCTCTGATCTGACATTTGCAGGAGACACAGAACTTACAGTACACAGTGATTCTGCCATTTTAAGGTGTTCTACCTGTTTTGAGCTGTATAATGGACCTCGTCGAGTGTCTCGCTCTTACGGAAATATAGTAACTTCAAAATAAAATAAATATTGTGTAACTTCACTACAAAACATATAAATCACAGTGCTCCCGACACGTATTTATTAATAGAATTTTCAGGAAGAAACAGAGCACGATCAAAGAAAGGGAAATCGTCCGACGCGTTCTGACAACCACCCACAGATTGGGTGGCTCGGATTATATTTGAAGAACTCATCCACATGGTCCTCGTGGCGCGTTCTAAGCCTTTTGATATCAATATCGGCCGTGTCTAAGCACTTAGCTGCAATTTCGGGTGTTCATGTTTATTTTAGCTTCAATGTTGTACACTCCAAGTTGCATATTTTTATTTTTATTTTAGATTCAATGCACTCCAAGTTGTAGATTAACTAAATGTTTATTGTTTAGTGATCATTATCAATGACATATAATATAGTTAAAAATTGTTATTATTTCAAATAACATGACAAACGTATTATTTCTTTTTTACATTTTTTTTATGTTATTAGGTACATGTCATGTGCTGCAAGCTTTTCATGGTTTTGTTATTTAAAAAAATTGTAAATTGTAAAAGAGATCCAAATCATTTAATTTTGAAATTATTAGTTTAATTTTCTATATACATTTAGGGAAAATGTAAGAGCATTTTAAAACTTTTGATATAAACATATCTAGTGTTTAAGAACCTAAATACAGTTTCGGGTATTATCCTTTTGAATAAAGTAGATTTAATGGTGTACATCCCAAGTTGTAAAGCAAATAAATGTCGGTTAATTGCACTATTTGTTTTTGGTACACTTTTCATGTTATTAGGATTATGTCACATTTCTATTGTGGGGGCTCTACAACCACACATAAAATTTAACCTAAAATTTCAACACTAGGTGCATCCATTATTGCATGGAATGTTCCTAAAATTAAAAATTAATCTAAAAAATTCATGTCAACTCATAAAATTAAAAAATTAAAACCAACATAGATCAATCTTAAATGAGGATCTTTAAACCACAATGTGTATCCAATTTCTAGGTTTAAATTTATCTTGATATGTAAAAAAAAATTAAGATAAAAGAAATTTACACCTCAAGAGATGGTATTTATTGCATTGAGAGTATGGGGAGATGTTGTAATGACATAACCTAAAGTTACCAATATTTTAATATTTTAATATTAAAAAAATTAAGATAAAAAAATTTACAGCTCAAGAGATTGGATCCTTCCCAATACCGGGTTTTAGATGGATATATGATGATATTTATTCCATTGAGAGTATGGGGGAGATGTTGTAATGACATAACCTAAAGTTACAAATATATAATTTTTCAAATTCTTGGAGCTTTTGGGATCTAAAGAATGGATGAATTGGCTTGTGTGTCCCATTTTATGGGTGACTCATTTTTTAGATTTCAGGTCTCGAACCTTCCAGGACCTATTTGAGGATGTAAATGGAAATTTTGGAGGTAAACCAACCCATGGATAGTGTCGTAAGCCATGTGTTTATTATAAACACTGATACCTTTCCAACAGTCTTAGAGTCTATATGCAAATTGACCTATTTATTTTCGCAATTCACGAGGTATTTACTCACTTAAACTATGTCATAGTGCATTCGTTCATGTGATATTAAAGAATATCCCTAATTTAAATAGATATTGATAAATACCTACCCAAATCATTTTGTTGAGCCCCCTTCCAATACATATTTTCAATTTAAAAAACCCTATTTTTATGAGATATTCCATAGTTTTACCATATTCCTCTTTTTATACCCCCAAATACCTATGAATCCTCCAAACCCTATTGTCGACCTCCCCTATACTTACACTATATGTACTTTATTCTTCACAATTTAGAAACCTCCTTTATGAATGGACATGATAAGTATTGATTAACAAGGTGAATCCCCTAGGACACAATTATATAAATTAATATATGTTAAATAATACACATAAGATGAAAAATATGTTTTGTCTTACTCAATTATATAATCTTGAGTATTAAAGTGTTTATATCATGCTTATAATTCAGTGAATATTAATTTAAGGCTGCGAGAAATTTGCATCCTTAACGTTTAATCACTACTTAGGGATAAGTATGTGAACATTGATACCAAAACAATTGGAGATTAATGGGTTCTATTAATATGTTAAATAGTACATAGACTATGAAAAATATGTTTTGTCTTACTTGATTATATAATCTTGAATATTAAAATGTTAATATCATGCTTATGATTCAATGAATATTAAATGGATGTGATAAATTTGCATCCTTAACTTTTAATCACTCCTTAACGATGTAAACACTGATATAAAAGAATTGGAGATTAATGGGATCTATTAATATCAAAGTTAGTAAGTTGACTATGCTATATGGAAAAACTCATATTTTACTAAATAATAGAGCATGAAGAAATATGAAACATTATAGCATTAGTAGATATAAAATTATTGTGAGATATTTAGAAGCCTAAACTTTTATATTGTTTTGCTTACACCAACATGGTATAATAATAATTAATGGTTTAATTTCAAAATTCCATTTGATTAATTAATTAGTATGTTGTATTGATTATTGCAAATGCTTGTTATATTGATTTGAGTGATTATTAAATTGAAACGGTCAAGCTTCTTTACCAAACTTATTGCAAATGGTTTTTGCATTGACATGAATGATTCTACTCTTTTCCATTAATACATTGCATTTGTTGATTAAATATATTGATGAAGCATATTTCAAGTGTTTGTTGCATTGTTTTCTATGGTTCCTCTCATTGCGATAACTACATTCCATTTATCAATTAAACATTTTTATCAAGCATATTGCAAGAATTTGTTGCATTGATTTTAGTGATTTATCTCTTTGATAGTTATAATGCATTTTAATGGTTGTGAAAATATGTGATGACTTCCCTCTCTTTTACATCTCACACACATTGGACAAATATTTGTACTCAATAGAAGAATTCCAACACATGACTCTTCACATCTGACACATTTGAACTTCCTCCAATCAATCAATTGTATTATGGAACTTTTGATATACAATATTCATATATGTAATTCATACAGGAACATCATCCTCAATATGGATTTATTTAACTAATATTATCTCAACATTTTTTTCATTTGTATTTTCAGTAATTGTTACACATTAAACATCTTGATGAAACATATTGTAAACATTTGTTGCATTTATTTTAGTGATTTATCTCTTTGATATAGGGTTTTAGTTATAGTGCATTTTAGTGGTTATACATTGGTTTTGAGATGAAAATCTATGGTGACATCCCTCTCTTTTGCATATTGCAAGTGTTTGTTGCATTTTTTTCAATTATTTCTCTCTTTGATATAGGATAAGGATTACACATTAAAGGTCTTGATGAAGCATATTGCAAGTGTTTGTTGCACTAATTTTTCAATGATTTCTCTCTTTGATATATGGTTT
The DNA here is from genome assembly GCA_001517045.1 of Pseudotsuga menziesii. Classification (NCBI taxonomy): domain Eukaryota; kingdom Viridiplantae; phylum Streptophyta; class Pinopsida; order Pinales; family Pinaceae; genus Pseudotsuga; species Pseudotsuga menziesii. Next base: position 274,397 of record LPNX010713513.1, read on the forward strand.
TAGTTATAGTTCATTTTAGTAGTTGTGTATTGGTTTTGAGATTAAAATATATGATGAATCTCATCTCTTTTACATCTTGATCAATCATATTGCAAGAATTTGTTGTATTGATTTTTAAGTGATTTATCTATTTGATAAAGGATCAGGGTTACACATTAGATATCTTGATCAAGCATGTTGCAAGTATTTACTGCATTTGTTTGAGTGATTACTCTCTTCAATATAGAATCACAGTTATATGTATGTCTTAGTTGTTGTGCATTGGTTTTGAGATGAAAATCCGTGATGACTTCCCTCTCTTTTACATCTTGATTGAGCATATTGCAAGAATTTGTTGCATTGATTTGAGTGATTTATCTCATTGATATGGGGTAAGGGTTACCCCTTCAACATCTTGATCAAGTATATTTCAAACATTTGTTGCATTGTTTTTAGTTATATTTCTCTTTGATATAAGGTTTTATTTATAGTGTGTTTTTTGTGTTCTAGTGCATTGGTTTTTATATGAAAATATGCGGTGAATTCTCTCTCTTTTACAGTGCATGCACATTAGAATAGTATTTGTATTCAATACATGAATTCTACAATATGCCTCTTCAAATACATGAAAAATTTGAACATCAAAAAACCTATCAATCCTATAATCGAGAAATCATAACAAATTTCCATCATATATTTTCATCTCAAACACATTCGTGTACATAATGATGATCATCTACAAAATTATTTCATGTGACCACCTACGATTGTAACCTGCATAGATCCATCTTAACTTTGAATCTACCATCCGTTGAGAGGGATCAAATCCCTTGAGTTGCAAGCCTCTCCAACGAGAGATAGGCAATAAAAAAGGTTTGCACCTTTAGGGATTTCATTTCTCTCAATGTATGGTAAATACAAAGTTAATATGGATCAAGGCTGGTTAAGAATATTTTCAAAATGTGTTTTGCCAATATAAACTATTTTATTAAAAATTCTAAAGAAAATATCCATAATAAATTATCTTTATATTCGATGAGTAATACTTGTACTATAAAAATGTAGTTCCCCTCAAGGTTCCACAATCCTTAACTCAGTAATATAATTTTTTATTTTAATTACAACTTCATTTTCTCTATTCTATAAATGCAAGAAGTTTAGTTTTACACAACAAAATGTAGTTCCCCTCAAGGTTCCACAATCCTTAACTCAGTCATATAATATTTATTTTAAGTACAACTTCATTTTCTCTATTCTAGAAATGCAAGAAGTTTAGTTTTACACAACAAATAATTCCTATTGTTTCAAATCAAAATGACTAAAATTATATTTAGTCATATGAGTACAATAATGTTTGAAAAAAAATATAACTACAGGGCTGATGCACAATCATGGACTCCTTTAAAGACACTTTAGATGCCACATAATACTGGAATAAACGGAAAACTCTCACTTTAGGTGACAATTAGGGGTACTTCCCTAACTTTTTTGAAGATGAAGTAAAAAGAGAAAAGATAGGAAATTGAATCAGCTTTCATAATATATAGCATTTATGCAAAGAAAATGTGTGTAAATGATTATAAAATTAGTTTCTGTCAAAGTGGATTTTCAAATGTTCAGCACATCTTAACATATATGTTTGTGCGGGTGCAACAATATATGAGGTAAATGATGTCAATTTGGGATAAAATATTGCAGACATATAAAGGACATATGGGCCTAGTGCAACACTATTTATTCAGAATTTTTCATGAATTATTTTATTATTATTAATTATTGAAGTCACAAAAACTTGAAATTAAAACCGTATGTGCGGGTGCAACACTTTAGGGGAAAAAATTAATGAAATCCTTGATTTCTAAATATAAGATCGTAGATCTTGATCTCGTCTAGTGCACCATATAGTTTTATTGGGAAATGGTGATGGAAATCAAAATTTATATAACAAACAATCGATGTATCTATTTTCGAAAACTGATGTGTGTCATTTAGAAAAATAATTATAAATAAATCAAACATAGTTTTGAGGGAAAAATTACATATTCAGAGTCGTAAGATCGTACTCTACAATATCCTAGATTTTCATAAAAAAATATTGTGTATGTCATAGCAAAACATGCCATCCAAACTGAGCATATTGATAGAGCTCTAAAAGACAAGCAATAGCCCTGGTTTATTTGTCCTAGCCAATAGGTTCAGTAGTCCAAAGCTATTTTCGAACATAATCCCAAACCTTATTCCCGTCGATCATTTTAATTTTAAAATAACGCATATGCGTTTTTTCTTAACTAATTTGGTACGGGAGTAAAAAAGAGTAATGGCATCCTTATCCCATTATAATAACATTTATACAACACTATGATGGACACAAATAACTCCTATTTTTAATGGTGAACGAAGCCATGGGCTGTGCATCCAAGAAAATAGGGCGGTGAACGAAGCCATGCACTGTGCACCCAAGAAAATAGGGCAGTGAATGAAGTCATGGGTTGTGCATCCAAGAAAATAATAATTCCTCCCATCCTTCGATCTATTCAGCTTCGAGGGAAAATTTCAAACATTAACAGAGAGATTGAAGATTGATTTATGTAAGCGCTCAAAGGACATTATAAAGTCACAAGAATGCTTGGTTGGTATCTCTTTTGGATGTAAAAAATATAGAATAAGTACCAATGGATCAACGTACGCTCTCACTGCAAACTGCTAGTGATGATTCGTCGATAGGTGATAGGTGAATTTAATCAACATTGTTATAGTTATCATGTTCTTTTAATCATCATCCTCATCATCATCATAGTCATCATCCTCATCATCATCATCATCATCATCATCGTCACCATCATCATCCATCATCATCACCATCATTGTTCATCGTCGTCATCATCATCGTCATCATCATCATCATCATCATCATCATCACCATCATCATCCTTATCGTCACCATCATCATCATCATCACCATCCTCATCATCATCATCATCATCATAACCATCATCAACCTCATCATCATCATCATCACCACCACCGGCATTCTCATCATCATCACCATCATCATCACCATCATCATCATCACCATCATCATCATCATCATCATCACCACCCTCATCCTCATCATCATCATCATCATAATCACCCTCATCCTCATCATTATCATCATAGTCATCCTCCTCCTCCTCCTCCTCCTCATCATCATTGTTCATCATCATTATCATCATCATCATAATCATTATCACCATCATCATCCTCATCGTCATCATCGTCATCATCATCACCATCCTCGTCATCATCATCATCATCATCATCATCATCATCATCATCCTCATCCTCATCCTCATCCTCATCCTCCTCCTCCTCCTCATCACCCTCATCCTCATCATCATCATCATGGTAATCATCATCATCATCATCATCATCATCATCACCCTCATCCTCATCATCATCATAATAGTTGTAACACCCCGGTTTTGACCCCGTTTGCATTAAAAGGTACATGATGTATATATTGTAATTAATCGTGGTGTGGAGCTAAAGGAAAAATCCCCACCATCGATTTGGTTGTCTTATGTTTCCGTGATTGGAATCGTTGCTGATGGTATATTGTGCTGTCCAACACCTTATAGTTTTGGCATCATATAACTATGCACTTTAATTAAAATAAACCCAACCAGCTATGTCACTGCAACCATAATGAAAAGGGCATGATTTTCCTAAGGTTAAGGGGGGGGAATTGTTTAACTATGGGAGCCATTGCATTAGAGGAAATTTCAGCTCAAAATGGGCCTCCTAAAATGAACTAATAAAATAATAGTTAAAATAATAAAATAATATTTATTAATTTTGGAGGAAGAAAGAAAAAAATTACTTTTTTGTTTGTATTTTTGACATATCTCCGCGTGGTTTTACTCAAACATCGATTGGGAGAGCTCGTTGGATGCAGAATTAAATTTTGCATCCAACGAGTACCCACTCGACATACTTTTGATGGACCCCGCTACCCGAAAAAAAAAGAAATAACTGAAAAATGGAATGATGACATCATCATTCCATTTTTTCAGGTATTTCTTGTTTTTGGGGTAGCGGGGTCTGTCAAAAGTATGCCGAGTGGGTACTTGTTGGATGCATAATTTAACTCCGCATCCAACGATCTCTTCCAATCAAAATTTGAGTAAAAACACTGGGAGATATGTCAAAAATACAAACAAAAAAAGTAGTTTTTTTTATGATACCTATCCCCAAATTTATATTAAAAAAGTGGTTAAGACCTATACAGTATTTCAAATTTAAAGCAAATTCATTGGCTAACACATGATGACATGGAATTTGAATAAAAGTTAAAAGGCCCATTTTGAGTTGAAATTTCCTCTAATGGGAAAGTGCCATGTGTCAACCACCTTCTTGTCTCTTTCAAACACCAAGTCCTTTGGGGAGGTGTTAGTTGAGGGAAGTTACTGCTTGAGGAAACGTGGGCATGGGGGGTGTCAGTATTGCAGGATACTATTAGCTCTTATGGTATGCATACCCAGCAGCAGAAGCCATCAATTCCCTGACACAGGAAGTCGGCCTAGTCTTCACGTTCATGATTGTGGTCTGGGGAATTCCATCCTCACGCAAAGAGATGTTCTGTTTTCCTCACACACATATTTATCATCATTTTTCCTCACGCATCGGTCGTGGTTCTTGTTTGGTTTTTGTTCATGCAGTGAGCTTGAAGAGTGGCCTCAAGGGAACGATTTCTGCTATGTATGTGAAATCAATGTGGTTTTCATCCACAATTTTGGCTTGCTATTCGTTTAATCCATGATTTGGGTTGTTGTTGTTCTTTCCATGATTTTTGGATGCTGATAGGAGTCTGATTTCTTCTTCCATTTTCGGGCTGTGCATTTCCTTTGCTTCATTGTTGACACAGGGGTCGTTGTACTCCCCATGTTTTTCATTGGCTGCGGTTTCCATTACGTCTTGTAGCTGTTGTAGGTTATTAGGGAGTCGTTTTGGCTATGATAGGGCCAAGAATGAATCAGGGATCTATTTCCCATGTCAAGCTGTGAATACCTTGTTTTTCTACGTGTATGTAGTGGTCGGTCTTTGGATTGTGTTGGAGTGAGATGAAGGCTTAGCTTGCTTGATAATCCTGGGGTGTTTGGGAGCCACACAGATAGAGCTAGGGGGATATCTTTCTTCTCCACAACCCCAGAGTAGCAGTGGAAAGGGGGGGTCAGGGCCTGAGGGACTGTGTGGCAGAGAAGGGACTGATTTCCTGGTGTTGGGTGTGTGTGGATGTCCTAGAAGTCAGGCTAGTTCTGGTGTAGGATTCCTTATCTCTTCAATGAACTCACCAGTTTAGCATTCATCTTTTCCCAACTCCTTGACATCCTGATAAACCCTACTGTGTTGGCTTGGCTGATTTATGTATCCTTTGCTATGTGTAAGCTTGCTTGTTCCTTATTCCTTGGGTAAATCATGCCCAACTCGTGGGTGGTAGTGTTGCTGAGAGATTAAGGAGCATGCTGGCCTATGGTTGGGTGGATTGTTGCAGCGACGTAGCTGGTTGCGGGATGAATTGCTCATAAGATAAGTAATCTTGTCTATTTCATCTCTGTAGTTATATTGATGTCTAATGGATTATGATGAACATATTGAATGCTTGAATGTATGTTTTGGTTCCATTGTATGCTTAATAATTATGCATCCTTGCATGTTTTATGTTTCAATCATTTTAGTTTGTCATTTTTAATTATTTTCATGTTCATGGGGCTAGTTGCCCAAATTTTTAGTGGTATGGTAGCGTCCTCTTTGCTGGTCGGAGGGTCAAGGACATTACAGAGTGGTATCGGAGCCAATGTTGTAGCATGGGCCTGAATGGGCCATGATGAATAATCTAGCAGAGGAATTTTTCCCTCTCCCAGCATAAATCAGAAGAAATTTGTGCATGACAAGAGAATTTTGAGATTGAGATTGTTGGATCATCAGAGGAGTTAGTCTGAAGCCTCGCTGATGCATCAGATCACCTAAGCGGAAGGCCGCCCGACAGGAACCATGGAATAAAAATTTTAGAAATTTTTCTAAGTGTCCAGACTGTCGACCCATCAGAAGAATTAGTGGGAATCTCCTTCGATGCAGTGGAATTTTTAGTTGGAAGACCCTCTGATACAGGCCACCAGCAGACGGCGAAAAAAAAAAATTCCCGAAAATTTTTCTAAGTGTGAAAACCGTCAAAAGCCTTCAACTGACGATCGCCGAAACATCAGCCCCTTTAGTTGGAAGAACTTTCGATAGTGCTAGTGGAAGAAAAGTTGAAGACAAAATCGAGGGTTTCGATGGAAAACAGGTGAAGTCCAAGCCGCAGTGTCGGCAGAAATCCCCTGAAGACTGCTGAAATGTCGGCGAAAACTAGTATATGGAACCGCCGAAATTTTGGATCATTTAGTCCAAGGGTCGTCTGATACAGACCATCGATGACAACAAAAAATAGAAGAAGTCTGAGCCGATATGTCGGGTGGTTTGGCAGGTTTGAGCCGCAGTGCCAGCTGTGTTTTCCGATGATGAGCCGCAACGGCGACAGGAGAAAGGGAAGGCTCATTGGAAGGGATTCCCAATGGTTTAAATGAAGGGTTGTTGAGAGCTGATACGTCCGGCAAAATAATCCGACAAGAAGAAAAAAATTTGAAATTTTTTTTCTGAGTGCCAAAATCATCGGAAGCTTCAGCTAAAGACCGCCGAAACGTCGGCCCACTTAGACGGAGAGACTTCTGATGCAGTGAAAGGGAAGAAGAAAAGTTTTTTCTGAAAATTTTGAAGTGTCGAACCGTTAAAAGTTGATCAGTGGTACTGAGCCGCAGTGTCGGCTAAGATCTCCTGAAGGACAATGAAACATCGGTGAGAGTTAGTTGATGGAGTAGCCGATGCGACGGCGGACGAGGAAAGAAAGTTTTCTGAAAAAAATTTTTAAGTATCAAAAGCGTCAAAAGACTTTAGAGGATCAGACTATCGACACATCAGAGAATATTAGTTGTTCGGACAGCCAACATGTCAGAAAAATCTAGCTGTTTGAACCGCCAATGAGCATTGGGAAACTTTAGAAGATCAGACCACCAAAACATCGGAAGCTTAGTCAACTACAGATCTGATACGTCTGAAAATTAGTGGGGAAGAGACCCGATTTGACAAAAAAAAATTTGAGTTTTCAAGTGGGATTTCTCAGCAAATTCCAGTAGTTTTTCAGAGGGATTTTCAGTGATTCCAGTGGATTTTCAGGGCTAAAAAGGAAGAAAATTCTAGGTTCCTGAAGTTGGCATTCCAGACCATAATATAGTTGTGTGTAAAAGTGTATAAAATTGATGAAAATCATCATTTTAGAATTAGTATGAGTTTCACACCTGAAGTCAGACTGGAGCATGTGGATAGGCATTGGAAATCTTATCCAGTAGGGAACAAGGGAGAATCACCAGAATTTGAATGAGGAGCAGAAAAGAACTAGTGGTTGTTGGAAAAAATAGATGTGTTGCTGTCAATATGGACAAATCTGAGAATTGCATGCCTAGAGGTAGCAAAGACCATGGAGTGGAACCAGCTATCATGTGGAAGAGGAATTCCATGCAAAGATGACGGACTTGAAAAGAGAAAATTCCTTAAACCCCGTCTTACTAATTATATTTATATTTATAATTTTTGTACATAAAATGTATGAGGATATGTCTTGCATGCATAGGATATTACATATTGGTAAGAGTAGTGGGAATTATACATTTACAATGAACCACTAATGGTAAATATTTTATTGGTGTTGGTATTGGTGGCAAGACCAACGAAAACCTGAGCATGGCTGAATGTGTTGCTAATGTTGATGAAGATGACCAGCAACCTTATGGAGAAAGGGATAAGGAAACAAATCCAGGATCAAAAGTTGGTGAGTGGATTCTGCAATCTCCTGCAAGAGACAAACTAAACTGGTAATGTAAAGGGTGTAAGTAGGATCCATGCAAATAATGGTTTAATTAGGACAATTGCATGGAGTGGTAAGGGCAAGAGGTCTCATACCATGTGGTTATTTAAAAATTATACTACATTAGTATAGAAATATATCCTGCACTGTAAATGTTGATATGAACTTAATAACTAGAACAAGTGAGTACTAGTGGTCTTGATTATGTTAATGCATCCTATATGAGGTAGTCATGGTTAGGCCATAAGTATGTTTGAATGCATAGTATTCCTGAATCAATACAAGGTAGCATTGGGTGGATATGCAATAAGATATTTTATAAATCTTGTAGTTATGCATTGAATGGATGCATATGAAAAGTTTGAGTAAATGTTGTAAATATGCATACATAAGTATGGTTGCAAATGTTGTGATGCATTGCATGAATCCATCAAGATAGTGCATGTGTTATTATGACTAACCAATGGCTGAAATGATGAATTGATGATGATTCTAGAATCCTTTCAAGAGATGCTATGAATGCATGATAGTAAATGCATGAAGAGGGTAGTCATGATCGATTGGCTGCCAGAATGCTCCATGGAAGGGCAAGGTGGTACAAATGATATGCCTGTGAAGTAAGCAGTATCTAAACATTTCATTTAAATTGCATAAATGATGTGACTATACCTTGCAATTGATGTTATTAACAAATAGGAGTGTTGGAATTCTATAATTCTGAAAATGCTTTAGTGATGGTTGCAGTAATGAAATGTTATATCCATGGGGACTTACAAAGTGGTTGGCTGATTGAAGTTCATATTTTAGGTAGATTGGTTGGGGCATGGAAATGTGGGTAAGACCATGACAAAGGCCGAAATCTACCATGTGAAAGAGGCAAACCTCATGAGAAGAGTCTCATGGCTGTGAAAATATTTTGTATGCAAAATGGGTTGTCAATTTGAACTTGTAAAATTCAGATTTGAGAAATTGCTGATAACTACTAATCACTATTGGCTTGCATAGAATTGTGTCAGGAGGACGTGTTGTAAGTGGATGTTCATGTTATGCTAGTAAGCATAAAATTATAAGGGGCATAGTGGTGCCACTTACAAGAAACCAACAAATGAGGATCACCTCATTGTTAAACAAATCAATTTTTGTATTAGACAGAGTTGCAAATTCATATTGAATTTAATTACTAATGCCATTGCTTGGTTATGGAACAATCAAATTTGGATTGTATTGGTAGATAATGATTAAATGTTTGGCTACTTGATGAATGTGCCAAGGGTACACATTGCGGAAAGACCATGTGTGATGGTTTGCAGGAGCCAAACTTCATGAGGACATTTCCCCTATCTTGGAAATGGGTTTCGGGTGAAACTCCATTGGACATTTTGAAAATGTCCCATCTGCACTACATGTTTGGTAAGCAACATGAGTGAGATGGTATAAGTTATGTCGGTAAGACATGTGTGGGATATGGAATGTGAAAAAAAGGAGTTGGGATGGAAATCCGAGGGACTATAAACTTAGAGAAGGGAGCCCCCATTCCTCCTTAACGAAGGAATACTGCATTGGCAAATGGCTAAGTGTTATGTGACCCTAGCTACATCAGAGGAAATTTCAACTCAAAATGTTCCTTTTAACTTTAACTCAAATTCCATGTCATCATGTGTTAGCCAATGAAATTGCTTTAAATCTGAAATACCGTATAGGTCTTAAACACTTTTTTAATATAAATTTAGGGATAGGTATCATAAAAAAAACTACTTTTTTGTTTGTATTTTCGACATATCTCCTCGTGTTTTTACTCAAATTTCAATCAGGAGAGCTCGTTGGATGCAAAATTAAATTCTGCATCTAACGAGTACCCACTCAGAATACTTTTGACAGACCCCACTACCCCAAAAACAATAAATACCTGAAAAAACATGATGATGACATCATCATCACATTTTTTTCAGGTATTTCTTGTTTACATCATCATCACGTTTTTTCAGGTATTTCTTGTTTTTGGGGTAGCGGGGTCTGTCAAAAGTATGTAGAGTGGGTACTCGTTGGATGCAGAATTTGATTCTGCCTCTAATGAGCTCTCCCGATCGAAATTTGAGTAAAAACACGGGGAGATATGTCGAAAATAGAAACAAAAAGTAGTTTTTTTCTTTTCTTCCTCCAAAATTAATAAATATTATTTTAACTATTATTTTATTAATTTTTTTTAGGAGGCCCATTTTGAGTTGAAATTTTCTCTGATGAGAATATGCATGTCAAATTGTTAAATTCAATATGCAGAGCATGTTTTGATTTTATTTCCATTATGACAGATTGCTTGAGTATGAATAGGGCCTACATGGCTCCCATCAGAAAGGAGTGCACACTTTCCCAATGTCGGGCCATGAAAGGGTTTTCAATCTTGACTACACCCTAGGGAGTGGATGCACTCTTGGTGTCTCAATACTTGATAGTGAATGATATGAAATATGATTACAGTTTTAGAGCAATAACACTAATGAGTTTGCTTATATTTCTTGTGTTGTCATGCTAAACAGATGCAGTTTGGTTTTTCACACTAAAGAGAAATGGTCGTGGTAAAGTTTCCTTCCCATTTGGCATGAAGGTGTACTGGGAGGAGATGTTGTGTTACTGGAAAAGGGTTGTTATATGCCTGGGGATCCATAGTAGATCCTGGACCTAGAAATGGTCATGGTAAAGTTTCCTTCCCAGTCAGCATGAAGGTGTACGGGAAGGAGATGTTGTGTTACTAAAATAAGGTTGTTATATGCCTGGGGATCTATAATAGATCCTGGACCTAGAAATGGTCGTGGTAAAGTTTCCAAGCCCAGTCAGGGTGAAGGTGTACTGGCTAGACATTAATTATTTGATGTTGTGGAGTAGCCTGCACGGTGACCTAACATCCAAGTCCATAGGAAATCCCCAAGGCTTGCAGAGTGAAGCAGGACCTTGTGGACCAAAGAGGAAACACACAATACAGATAAGTATTGGATTATCTTGAAGCTTCTTGCTTACGAATATACATGTGTATATGATTTGGTTATGATATTCTAAGCTCTTTTTTAGAGATAAAAATCGATGAGAATAAACTAAACATGTGAATCTATTCAATGTTTGAATATAGGTATCGCTGGGAGCGAGGACTATGAGGGCATCCCAGGGGTGCATGTGGACATGTGACTGTCCTGAAGAGCTTAGAATGAGCGATAATGAAAAAGGTGCTAGTGAGACTGTGAAGGTCCTAGCAGCCAAGAGTTGTAAATAAACCATGTGGAGAGACTCCATGGTTGAGAGGTCTAGAATAGACCAGAGACACTAGGTATCATGGCCAAGAAGGGTTGTTCTAGAATTCACGGTGAAGTGAAAGAGGCTAAGAGCATGAAAGCCATAGTGGTGGTGTGGGTTCCAGAATGGAACAAGACAAAGAGAGAAAAAATCTTGCTTCTCTCTCTTTCCTTTTTTGATATATACTTATGCATTTATGAAACAGAAGATTGTCGAATGCATGTATGGCTGAAAATAGAATGTGTTTATTGGCTTAAAATAAATTATGAATGCCAGAATAGTTAATTTCGTGTCAAAGAATGGACATGAATGAACTCATGTGCATGTTGGGAAAGCCTGAAAAGTATGAAAGTCTTATGAATAAGACTTGGAACACCCATGTCAGTCGGGAATTGATTGACTAGTTTTCATGCTTATATTATGCTTAGTCTAACAGAATTACAATGATGCAATTCATAGGTCAGAAAAGTGAAATCCATTCATGCACATTGATCATGGCAGCAAACCAGTCGTGCACATTAATCATGGCAGCAGACCAGAAGTTGTTGGACTTGGCTAGAAGTCTCCTTCAAACAATTATCAAGAGCCAAGACAATCTTGGAGAGATGCTCAAAATACAGAAAAGGCAGAATGAGATGAACCACCATATTTTGCAGGACTCTATCGGTTTGCAAAAGGAGGTAAAAATATTTCTGGGAGCAATCCGTAAGGGGAAGGAAAGTCGATCAATGATGGGGCATTCATCCAATCGGTCCATTAAGAAGAGTTCCAGGCATGAAGACTCAAAGGAAATTGAGTAGGTAAAGATGAAGCAACCAGCGAAATGTTGGAAATGCGGAGGACATCATTACCGCTGGGACTGCCCAATGAGGGAACATCAAGAGGTTAGCAGCCACAAAGTTCCTAGACTTGGGGATGAGCCGAAAGCTGACAACCAATAGGAGAAGGTCATGGAATCCAAAGGGCTTGGTCCTGAAAGTTCAAAGTAAATAATTGAACACAGGACAGATCTGCAAAATTTTGAAATTTTGGAGGTTTAAATTGTATAGGTATTCCTAAGTATTGGAACATTGAGGACGGTGTTATTCCAAGGGGGGGGGGGGGGGAATGTAACACCCCGGTTTTGACCCGATTTGCATTAAAAGGTACATGATGTATATATTGTAATTAATCGTGGTGTGGAGCTAAAGGAAAAATCCCCACCATTGATTTTGTTGTGTTATGTTTCGGCGATTAGAATCGTTGTCGATGGTATATCATGCTATCCAACACCTTATATTTTTGGCATCATGTAACTATGCACTTTAATTAAAATGAACCCAACTAGCTATGTCACTACAACCATAATGAAAAGGGCATGATTTTCCTAAGGTTAAGGGTGGGGAATTGTCTAACTGTGGGAGCCATTGGGAAAGTGCCATGTGTCAACCACCTTCTTGTCTCTTTAAACCACCAATTCCTTTGGGCAGGCATTAGTTGAGGGCAGTTATTGCTTGAGGAAACGTGGGCATGGGAGGCACCAGTATGGAAGGCTATTGTCAGCACTGAGGATACGCATACCCAGTGGCAGAAGCCATCGTTTCCCTCATGCAGGAAGTCAGCCTAGTCTTCACCTTCATGATTGTGGTCTAGGGAATTCCATCCTCATGCAGAGAGACGTTCTGTTTTCCTCACACACAAATTTCCCATAGTTTTTCCTCACGCACTGGTCGAGGTTCTCCTTTGGTTTTTGTTCATGCAGCGAGCTTGAAGAGCGGCCTCAAGGGCACGATTTCTGCTATGTATGTGAAATCACCATGGTTTTCATCCACAATTTTGGCTTTCTATTGGTTTAATCTGCAATTTGGGTTTCTTTTGTTCTTTCTATGATTTTTGGATGCTATTGAGAGTTCGATTTCTTCTTCCATTTTCGGGCTGTGCATTTCCTGTGCTTCATTGTTGAGACAGGGGTCATTGACCTCCCCACATTTTTCATTGGTTATGGTTTCCATTATGTCTTGGAGCTGCTATAGGTTATTGGGTAGTCGTTTTGGCCACGACAGGGCCAAGAACTACTCAGTGATCGATTTTCCCTATCAATCTATGAATACCTTATTTTGCTGCATGTATGCAGTGGTCAGTCTTTGGACTGTGTTGAAGTGGGATGAAGGCTTAGTTTGCTTGATAAACCTGGGGTGTTTGGGAGCCACACAGAAAGAGCTAGGGAGTTGTCTTTCTTCTCCACAACCCTAGAGTAGCACTGGAAAGGGGGGGTCATGGCCTGAGGAACTATGTAGTAGAGAAGGGACCGATTTCCTAGTGTTGGGTGTGTGTGGGTGTCCTAGAAATCAGGATAGTTCTAGTTTAGGAGTCCTTATCTCTTTAGTGAGCTCACCAGTTTAGCATTCAACTTTTCCCAGCTCCTTGATGGCCTGATAAACCCTACTGTGTTGGATTAGCTGATTTGTGTATCCTTGGCTATGTGTAAGCCTGCTTGTTCCTTATTCCTTAGGGAAATCATGCCCAGCTCAGGGGTGGTAGCATTTCGAAGAGATTAAGGAGCACGCTGGCCTATGGTTGGGTGGAACATTGTAGCGACATAGCTGGTTGTAGGACGAATTGCAAATAATATAAGTAATCGTGTCTATTTCATCTCTACAATTATTTTTTTATGTCTAATGGATTATGATGAACATGTTGAATGCTTGAATGTATGTTTTGCTTCTACTATATGCTTAATAATTAATCATCCCTGCATGTTTTATGTTTCAAGCATTTCAATTTCTCAGTTTTAATTATTTGCATGTTCATGGGGCTAGTTTCCCAGATGTTTAGTGGTATGGTAGCATCCTCTTTGTCGGTCGGAGGGTTGGGGACGTTACAATAGTCATCATACTCCTCATCATCACCATCATTGTTCATCATCATATTCATCATCACGCTCATCCTCATCATCATCATCACCCTCATCCTCATCATCATCATCATCACCCTCTTCCTCATCCTCATCCTCATCCTCATCATCCTCATCCTAATCCTCATTGTCATCCTCATCATCATCATCATCGTCATCATAGTCATTATCCTCCTCATCATCACCATCGTTGTTCATCATCATCTTCATCATCACCCTCATCCTCATCATCATCACCATCTTGATCATCATCATCATCATCATCATCATCACCCTCATCCTCATCATCATCATCATCATCACCCTCATCCTCATCATCATCATCATCATGGTCATCATCATCATCATCGTCGTCGTCATCATCATTACCCTCATCCTCATCATCATCATCATCATCATCATCATCATCACCCTCATCCTCACCATCATCATCATCATATTCATCATCCTCCTCATCATCACCATCATTGTTCATCATCATCTTCATCATCACCCTCATCCTCATCATCATCTTCATTGTCACCCTCATCCTGCATAAAATAACATATTCCAAATTCAGATAATAAAAAGAATCTTAGACATATATACTAAATGGACGAAAAATGATTTTTTCAAAGAAAGTGAAACATACATGTACCTCGTGGGGTGGAAGAGGTGGGTCGGAAACAACCTTGTGTTGGTGCTCTTCAAGCACCAATGGCTCAATGGTTCCCTGCATAATGTAACATATGTCAATGTTAGATAATACAAAGAAAATGAGACATATACATGATGGATGAAAAATGAATTTTCCAAAGAAAGCGAAACATAATTAAAAGCATATTTAAAATAATACTTGTGTTTGGGAATCTACCTTTGCATGAGAGGGAATAGGGTGAGATTCAATGTACTCATCCTAATCACCCTGCATAAAACATGTTGTATCAAAATTATGATGTATTGAATGTTACAATCTCTACTATAAATATGTAAATAAAGTTGACAAATTAACAAATATAGTTCTTACCCCTATTGGTGAAGAACCAAACCCATATGCAATATTGATAGCCGCATCAATGTTCTCAACATTGATTGGCAGACTATGCGACTCTGGTGTTCCATGGGACACCAGATGTATATTTGTTCACATAATTTGTTAGAGAATTAAATATAAATAAATTGTGAAACAATTGAAAATTGTGATATGAAACAAAATATAATATGAAAATAATGAGTTTTACTTACAAATCGAAGTAATCCATCATCTCAGAATTCTGAAGCAGGGCCATAGCTTATGCCTCCACACGATGTGCAACGGTGTGGAGTAACATGACACTCTGAACACTCTACATCTCTTGTTTGATCTGTAGATGGGCTAGCCTTAGAAGTGCCAGCCCCTTGGTCTACATTGCCTTAGACATCAATCCCATGCTGAAGCAATGTATCTGCCAAGTCAAATAATGCCTCCTGTGTATCCTCAATCATAGGACCCACAGGAGGATATAGCCGAGGGGGTTTGGGTGTGTGTGGAGGGCATAAAGGGTGTGGCACATAGTTAGCATCCGTCCTAGCCCCTTTCCTATCTTGGGGCATCCCATGACCAACACCCTGGAAGCCTAAGATATCGAAGTAGTTAACATGTTTCCCTAGGATGAATTCTACATACAACTTCCTAAGGAAATAAAATGCGATGTCCCTATGCCCATGAGGGTATTCATCGAAGAATATATACCAACGATCCATCCAATTGGAATTTATATTTGGTTCAACGCACCAGTCTATGGAAAAGTGTGCTCGACTAGTGGGTGGAACCAATCTAGTGCTAGGGTCCTAGAATAATGAAAATAATTGGTCTTTTGTAATTTTAAGGTCTTTGATGTCTTTATAACTCAATCCATCGAAGTAGTATTGCCTCCTAGATTCTCTGTACGAGCTAATGTTGTACAGAGCTCCTTGGGAATTGCAATTGTGTTTTTTATTGTGTCCAATGCATCAACTAAAGACTGTCTCAAATGATCCCCCCGTCTAATAAATGAGCTAAGATGCCTCAATGAAGCCAAACACGCAATAATCTGGGAGTTTCGATCTTGTTCCCCATCCGGGTTTGGGTTTGGGTTCATGTTTGGGTTAGGTTATGGGTTATTAGAGGGTGCGTTTTCCACATTGTCTTGTTCATTTATGTTATCTGTTAAGATTTAAACAAAAAAATACAAGTTGTTTTACTTAATCATTCTTTGATTTCATTCAATTTTTTTTATTACATTTGTTTTAAATAATTAAAAAACTATCAAATTAATAAAAACAATAAAAAATGAAGACTAACTGAAATGGATAAGAGAGTTTACTTGCCATTGGAGCCTATCGACCTCCAACTCGACCTCCAAAAGCTAAAACACAAATCGCCTCTGCGTTTTTTCACCCACGTGCTTTATCGCTCTCCCGATTCTTGACTGTGTAAATGATATTTGAGGCCCACGGCCTCTGTTTTGTTTCTTTTAGTTTTCAATATCGTAGATGTGATATATAGCACCTGCGATATATATTGCATATGCGATATACTGCACTTACGATATATATCGCACTTGCGATATATCGCATATGCGATATTTAACTTTTACAAAACTCATATGCGATAATTTCTTACGAACCTTAGCCTTGTGTTTGGGCTTGGGTTATTTCGAACATACTATCAATAACACATATGCATTCTTAAGTTTCACTTCGAAAGTGTGTTTCTCATTTCTTAAGTGGCACTAAAAAGTGGAACCAAATTTATAAGAATAAGCAGTTCTTTCAAATTTAAAGGGGAAAAAAAAACTACTTCTATTAGACGACCCTTTTTTAAAATAGGAAGGAAGAAGTACAACTATAAACTTGAGTTGATTTTCTTCCTTGGTCATTTCCTAAAGCAATATTATAGTTTAACCTTCCAACCAACTAGGGGCCTAATAGGCTCCATAACCCAAGAATCCTTCAAAATGACTTCCTGACCCTTTGTGCCCAAGACCCCCAAATAGTGATGCACCTCCCTGTATCACTGAATCATAACATGTTTTCACTTCTCAAGATTCTTCAAACCCCTTTAAACACTTCTTCTTTTCTTAAAAAAATACACCCCCTTCCTTCTCCTAACTCTACTTCTCTATTTATTCTCCCTCTTTCCCAAAACAATTCCACTTCCTTCTTCCCATAAAATATTAATTTTTACAATCTTTGATTTATTCAACCTATAAAATTCAATGTACATTAAATTATTAATAAAAAATATACCAAGTACTCATGTTGCACATTACTACATAAATGAAGTGATAACTCTTCACAAATTTCAACACGAATATAACTTTGAATCCACTTACTACATTAATACACCCTCAACACTCAAGTTAGTCAACATGGATAAATGGTAATTATGAAATTTTATATGATTATTTTAATTTATTGTAAATAAAATGTAAGGTTCATTCTTTTTGAGTGACCAAATGTGATGTAAATGTATTCCTCTTTTCTCTATGTAGTAATGTGATCTATAGAGAAGGAATACATGATGGAGTTTGATTTTAACATTTATTTTTTCTTCCAATACTCTATGGCCATGTAAAATGAGTATGAGGTTATTAACTTATCATTTTTTATGTGGTGACCATGTTGATACATACATTTTATTATTTCTTTCAATGGTTAAATACAACTTTGTTTTTTCTCTTGTTTTCTCTCCATTTCCATTGTCTCGAGTTCCCTATATATCATAATTATATATTTTTTAAAACAATATATAGAACACTACACAAGACATGTGATTTCACATGGAAAGGGATAGGGATATATAGAACACATTTCTTATATATATATATCAAACATTATTTGAGATTGAACAACAAAATAATTAACTCTAAAATACTAGAATAAAAATTTGATAAGAATTATTAGAATAAATAATTACTTTCTTATTATGTTTAGATTTAGAATTTGACATTATATTTTATATAGGAAGAAAACTATAAAATGATTAATAGTCTATATTTATTGATTTGATCATTATCATTAGTTAAATAAAAATATAAATTGAAACAACTTTTCTCATACAAGCATAGACTGTAGGAAAAAAAATGAACACAATAATAGGATAATTCATGTTATTGTAAGTGTTAATAACCATAAATATAGAATACTCAACAAACCCCAAGTCTAAAATGGATCAAAATATTTATAAAGGAAGATCTCATTCAAGAAAATCACAATGAATTAAGGAAGGAAACTGATAAGATAAAACAAGTTATAAAGAAAGGAAAATAGGCAATAATTGAAAATATAAAAGAATTATTATTAAGAATAGAGACCATAAAATAGCAATAAATAGGAGTTTGGGACACTCCACATTCTCTCGTGGAACTATAATTACTTTCCATGGGGAAAAGGATTCATGTTAACTATGATATCAACATAATTTTATATTCAATTGCTTGTTGAAAATGAGGAGCATGAATAATCTAATGTCCCTTCCATAGAAGGATTCATATTGTAATTAATATGGAAACTGATATTACCATAGAGGAATCATAGTCATAGCATGTTACATATATGAAAAATTTTCCCTCAAATTTATCTTCATTGAAAAGATCCTTTCAATCAACACTTATGGATGGAGATTACAAATATCAAGGATAAGAATATCTATATAGCAATATGTTATTTTTCGCCAATTAACATGAATAATCTACATAAATTGTCATTATAATGGATTAGAACAATATATTTACAACCTAAGAAATGAAGGAAATATCATCTTTCTAGACCAGACACTTTAATACTAGAATAAAACTAACCAAGCTATTATCTTAAGAAATGATTCCAACCATAATCATCTATGGCTAGCTGTAGAAATTTTGTTACATAGAAAATACACAAGGAAATTTCAAGGCATGGTTCAGAATTTTTTTGGTGTTGATCTTATCATGTTTTGTATTTCCAAAGATCTAATAATTTGCATTTGTTTTAGGAAGTGACTAAAATCCAAATAGATGACTTGTATCCATGGGCTTGGTAGTATTTTTTGTATATTATGCAATATATGATATGACATATACAACCAAATAGTACATTATTACATCTTAAATTATCATCAGATTAACTTTGATCATAAACCTTTAACCCTAACTCTACACTTCAGCAAGCAAAAAAGCCCTGTAACAGAGAACTATAATAGAAACAAGAATGCTATCTTTGATAAAAATATAACTAATATATTTAGATTGGATTCAAATTGTGAATTAAATATACAATTAAATTAGGAAAATATTGATGATATGTGTCATAATTTTACCACAATCCTCTCTAATTCCATTTAACAGTTTCTCTATCATGGTGTAATATAAAAAAAGAAAATATAATGACCAAGCCTTGGAATGATAAAGAGTGAAACATGATAGAAAATACATTAGGGATTTTCCTAATGAGTCCTTCAAGTTTGTCAAGCTCTAAATGTACAAATCCATAATTAAAAGGAAAAAAATATATTATATAGATAGAAAGAACGAGAAGTTTTTTCACTTCTCTAAGATAATTCCTAAGAAATCTCTCAGACAAATTCTAACTTGTAAAACAAAAGAAAAAATATGATTTCCTTGAGAGACTTGAATATATAACTTATAAAGATTTATGAATCCTCTTATGTTGTGAACATTCAAACCCTAAAATATCCTCTTTATTTGATATTGAACAAGAATATAATCAACTCTAAAATTCTAAACAATAAAATAAATAATAATTTTTAGGTTTATGTTTAAAATTTGATAAGAATTATCTAAATAAATAAATAGCATTTAGATTTAAAATTTGACATAATATTTTGTATGGGAAGGAAAATGAAAACTTGCTTAATAATTTACAATGTATTTATTTGATCATGATTATTTAATTAAGCAAAAATACAAATTGAAGAAACTTTTCTCACACAAGTATAGAAAAAAAAATGAGCAAAACATTAGGATAATTCATGTTATGGTAAGTGCTAATAACCATAAATATGAAATACCCAGTAAACCCCAAATCTAAAAGGGATTAAGATATTTATAAAAGAATATCTCATTCAAGAAGATCAAGATGACTTAATAAATGAAGTTGAAAGGTAAAAGAAGTTATAAAAGAAGGAAAATGAGAAATAATCGACAATATAAATGTTTGGGGTTGATTAAGGATTTGGTAGTTACTCTTTCCCTGGCTCCTTTCAGTATTATTATCATGGATGTAGTGGTTATTGATATTCCCCCAAATTTTTGGATGTTGTTGTCTAGTTCTTGGGCTTCAAAACTGAAAGGAACCCTGCAAATGGACATGTCTTATGCAACAATTCCACTTTTTACAGAACACATGAACTATACAGAGAGAAAATAGTGGCCTATGTGGTGAGTAGTCACAAAACACCTCATAATCATCCTATATATGAAGTTGACACTAAACTAGGCTCTTCCATTTTCTATAATGATTTTCATATTGAAGAAGAGTTACCAGTGGTAAGTGAGAAAAAAGAGGATAAAGATTTTCCTAAGAGACAAGAAGCCCTTGAATAAAAGCAAGGGGATGAAGGAGTATGGACCATGTATTTTGATGGGTCAATAAGTAAAGAAGGAGTTTGTGCTGGTGCCTGGATCATTTCTCCAGACCAAGAGTTTAAGGTTTATTCTTTGAAGTTAACATTTGAGTGTACAAACAATGTAGTTGAATATGAGTCTATGCTTTTAGGGTTAAATGCATTAAAACCGTGAAAACAAGTAGGATAGATGGTTTTGGAGATTCGGAGTTGGTTATTAGTCAAGTAAATGGCACCATCATACCAAGCACCCTAGGATGAGAGAATATAGGAATGAAGTTTGGGATATGCTTGTGAATTTTTTCAATGAACATAGAGTGATGGTGATTCCAATAATACAAAATAAGATAACTAATTATTTGGCTACAACTGCTAGAAATTTTAAAATCCCTATTTATTCAAATAAGAAATACAAAATTGAAGTTGTAAATAGACCTTTCATTCTTGATAATTCTAAGTAATGGAAATTTTTTTAATATGATTTTTAAATTAAAAGGTTCTTAGAGAAGTCAAATGAATTTGCCAATACACATATTGATGGAGAGAATTAGAATTTGTAAAATGCTCAAGAGGATGAAGGATTTGTAGTTGTATATGAGGAATAGAAAAATATGAAAGGTATGATTGGTGGAAAGGATATCATTAAGCTCAAAATTAATTTTATTCCAAAAAACCCCAAAGTGCATCCTGATGAAGATGAGATTCAGGATCAAAACATTGGAACAGAGGACCACCCTAAGATAATAAATCTTTCAAAAGCTTTGCCAACATAGGAAAAGAATAAATATATTGAGTTGATGAAAAATTTGTCTGATGTTTTTTCAATGGAGATATGAAGACTTGAAGTATTATGATACATCCATTATACAACATATTGTTCCAATAAAACCAAGAGAAAAACCTTTTAGGCATAAACTCAGAAGAATTAATCCCATGTCGTTGAATCCTTTGATTGAAAAAGAGGTTAAGAAGTTATTTAATTCCAAAATCATTGTCACACTCAGGTTGTCAATGTGGGTATCCAGTTTAGTTCATGTTAGGAAAACGAATGGAGAGATAATACTGTGTGTTGATCTTATGAATTTAAATAATGTTTCTTTGAAAGACAATTACCCATTGGCAAATATGGATAATATCTTAGAGAAAGTTGTTGGTGAAGAAATAATTTCTATCATGGGTGGATTTTAGGGTACAATCATATAAAGGTTCACACAAAAGATCAGGAAAAACAACATTTACAACACCCTAGGGAACTTTTATGTATGCTAAAATACCATTTGGGCTGATGAATGCAAGAGAAGCATTTCAAAGGGAGATGGATATTGCATTTGCTGAGGAAAAGGAAAAATTTGGTGTAGTATATATGGATGAAATTACAAGATATTTAAAGTCTAAGAGGGATCATATCAAACACATGGAAAATGTATTTTTGAAATATAGCAGCTTTGGTATCTCTTTGAACCCCAGAAAATAAAATTTTTCCATGCAAGAAGGGAAGTTGATGGGTCACATTATTTTAAAGGATGGGATTAAAATTGATCTTGACAGGGTAATAGCTATTTTGAAAGCGGACATACCAAGAAATAAAAAAAGAAATTCAATCTTTCATTGGGCAGGTAAATTTTATGAGGAGCCTTTCATTCCAAGTTTTGCAGAAATCCCGAGAAGTGTAACTAATATGCTGAGGAAAGATTGTGATATTAAATGAACCATGGAAGGTAAAAAATATTTCAGTGATATCAAAAAGGAAATAACAAAAGCACCTGTTTTGATTTTCCCATATTTATCCAAAGATTTCATTGCCTTTTCTTTATCTTCAAAGCACACTATAGATGGTGTTTTACTATAGAAAAATCAGCAGAATGCATAATAACCTATTGCATTCTTTAGTAAGATATTGAGATATGCAAAGATGAAGTATGACATAATGGAAAAACAATCTTGTGCATTGATCAAATCATAGAAGGATTTTAGAGTTTATATTTTTCATTCTCATATCATTGCTTTGTACCAAACAATGCCATAAAGAATATCCTCACACATAGATATTGAAGGGAAGAAATCCAAGTGGATTATAGTATTGTTGGAGTATGATTTGGAGATAAATCCCACTAAGTTGGTAAAGGGTCAGGGATTGCCCAGATTAAAGACTGATGCAAATTGCGAATCCTTGAAGATAAATTTCATGTCTAATGTTTAAAGTGGGTTAGACTCAGAACTGTAGGTAATCAAATATTTTTCTTTGTCTCCTTGGTACAGTGATGTTGGCTATCTTTTATAGAAATTGCACGCACCTCCAGAATTGAGCAATACTAGAGCCATATTTGTGAAGTTGAAAGCAACAAAAATTTGTATTCTGAATCAGTGTTTGTATTGGAGAGACCCGGGGGAATTCTGTTAAATTGTTTACTTGAAAATGAAGCTGAGAAAAATATGAAGGAATTTCATTAGGGGGTATGTGGAGGACACCATTCATGGAAGGTAACGATTAATAGTATTTTAAGAGCAGGTTTTTATTGTCCTACTATTTTTTCTAATGCATACAAAGAAGTCACAACTTTCCATGAATGTCATATTTTTGACGGAAAAAGAAAATTAATGCCCTAACCTTTAAATACAATCTCAGTGGAAGCACCATTTCAACAATGGGGGTTAGATTTTATTGGAGAGATTAATCCCAACTCTTCTGGCCAGCACAAGTGGATCTTCAATACTATAGACTAATTCACCGAATGGATTGAAGCCATACCAACTAGAAGATCTACATATACTATTATTATTGAATTCCTTGAAAATAATATTCTCTCTAGGTTTTGGTGTCCAAGGAGGCTAGTAATAGATAATGCACATGATTTTAAGTCTAAGAAACTGATTAATTTCTACCACAAGTACGTCGATATAATGCTAAATCATTCAACAGCATACTACCCTCAAGTAAATGGACTTGATGAGTCTGGAATGTATATTCCAAAAGATACATTTTATTTACTGAATTGATGATTTTTATGAGTACAACATAGCTTTATACAAATCAAGTGTCACAATTAAATGATGTGACCTATCAAGTCATTTGTTAATAAATAACAAATTACTAACTAAGTAACTAAACTATTTAGTTTTATTACACGTCATCCCTCTCTGGAATACTTTCTCCACGAAGTATTGCTAAGGATGGGTGGCACGAATGAAACTATTCATTCTCCCATGTAGTTTCATCATCTCATAAGCTTCTCCACTTGATAGGGTATTCATTGACTAATCTGGAGCGAAGTGTTTTGGTTTTAATTTCTAAAATGCAGTATGGTGCTAGCACTAATTTCCATTCATCATCTAACATAGGAAATTCAGTTTTTATGTTAGTGGTTGAGCCCAATTTCTTCTTTAGGAATGACACATGGAAGATGTCATGTACTTTTCCTTTATTAGGGATGTCTAGAGCATAGGCCACTTGTCCCACTCACTTTCGAATTTTATATGGACCATAGAACTTGGGTGCAATTTTATGTTTTTGGAATTTTTAGTGAAGTTAGTTTACACAGTTGAAGGCAAACAAACACCCAATATCCCACTTCAAATTGTTGGTCGGTTCTTTTTTAGACTCCTTGTCGTTTCATGTGGTTTCTTGCTTGTTTGAGATGGTTCTTCAAAATGTGGATGACCTCATCATATTTCGCTAGGTAATATCTTACTGTTGGAACTTTGAAATTGTTGATGACATATTCTCTTATTGTAGGAGATGGATACCCATATAATGCTTGAAAAGGTGAATTTTTTTTGATGTATGATATGTACTATTGTACCACCATTCTGTAAGGTGTATCCATTGTACCCATTGAGTTTTTCGGTCGTTCACAAATTTCCTTAGGTATCCTTCAAGGCATTTGTTTACTACTTCAGTTTTTCCATCAATCTGGGGGTGGTACAAGATACTCATAGTTAATGAGGTCCCAACTTGGTGGAACAATTCTTTCTAGAATTTATTGGCAAGTTTGGGTCCCTGTCACTAGCAATAACCTTGGTAAACCTATGGATCTTAAATATATTCTTTACATAACTATCTACGAATTGGATTGCTTTTTCTTTGGATGAAATACTTATGAAATGAGCATATTTTTTTAATATGTCAATGACTACAAATATACTATCCTTTCCTTCTGATGTAGGAAGGTTAGTGATAAAATCCATGGATACCTCAAATCATTTTTCGGTTGGAATATGAACGAGTTGTAGAAGATCAGGAGGAGACAATGTTTTTAACTTCTGCCTTTGACAAGTATCACATTCAACCAAATATTTATGGATATCAGCCTTAATTCCCTTCCAAAATAAGGATTGGCGGATATTGTGGTATGTTTTAGAGAAACCAACATGGCCTGCTGTCGAGGAGTCATGGTTGTCTTTTAAGACTTGATTTTTGAATATTGGGTAAATATATTCTTTGTTTGTACCATAGTATGTATTTTTACCATGAATATTTGGAATTTGTTGCTTTTTTTTTTCAACTTCTTCAATTAGCTTCCTTGTCTCTGGTTCTTTCACATACTCAATTTGGACTTCTGAAAGCCATTCAGGTGTTAGAATATGTAATGATGACTTATGTGGGATATTGATAAATTATAATTTAAAGGAATAAAATAACTCTAATATTATAAAATATAGTTCTCCCACATGCATCATTGTAATTATATCCTTTGTAACCATTCTTTATATAAAGAGGTGGAAATTCATTTATTCCACATGTGTTATGGGATGTATTGTAATCCAAATATCTTGGTATATAAGAGAGGTGAAGGAGACCCTTTTTGGTATGTGTTGATTGCAGTTCATCACATGTTGTGTATGTCATTTGTACACACATGATTGTGACATGTTTGGTTTATGAAGCTTGATGTGATGCATATGTGAGGATGCCATGTAATGTTGGAGATCTATATTCAAAATGATGGAATATGCAATCCTTCTAGTGGGCATTGCCCATATTGGGTGAACCATGTATATCAGTGTTTTCTTGTTGTTCTCTTTTCCCCACTAGTGGACGTAGCCCATATTGGGTGAACCACGTATATCGTTGTTCTCTTGTTGTTCTCTTATTCTCTTTTATTTTGTGCTTTATGTTGATTGGTAGATAGAAGGATAGACTAGTATTTATTTCCATAGTTTATATTGTGTTATGATATTATTTCACATGTTCACAATATTCTAACATAGCATCAGAGCAGGTTTCTATATGCTACCTTCTTCGGTAATTTTTTTATTTTTTATTTTCAAGCAACATATGTTCATGATTTTACTTGCGTTTTTCATTTTTTCTGTGGTTTTGTGACCCAATATATAATACCCATGTGGTATTTTTTTATATCTGGGATTTATTCTACATATTTGATTTTTTTTCTTTCAAACCCTAACCGTTGTGGAGAAATGTTTAATGTAAAATTGGGCGGGGACTTTCAGATCTGTTTTTAACACTTTATGAATTTCTTTTAAGAAATAAATTGCATATCTGAGTTCCTCTCGCAAAAAAACTCAATTTCAAAAAAACAACCGTCTGATTTCATGTTTGGAAAGCGAAGATATCATTGATTTAAAATATGTTATTTTTCATAAATTTTCGATACGGACGGAAATATTGTAGAGTGAATATCTTTTGATTGAGTGCCCAAATTTATGTTCTTTTCACGTTGGTGGATGCAGAATGGCTTCTCTGATTCCAAAAACATGCTATGTTAAAAATTCTGGGAAATACTGACCAAGTTATGGTCATTTTAAATTTTCCATTTTTTTTTCTTTTGGTTTTCTGCTGCAGAGTGACAGATCTATCTTTTAGCAGTTGTTGGGCTTTAGATTTTGTGAGAAAATTCTGATTGTATTCATCCTTTATCTTAAAATTCTTTTCCTGAGCTTATTGCTCTCTTTGCATTAGGGTTTGTTCTTATTCATCATGTTTACAAAGATTGTCTTATTCTTGTTTATGTCTATAACCTTCTTTGTGCGGAACATGTTTCGACATTTTCAGGGGCATAGGTCTCTAGTATGGTAATAACGACATCAAGAAATGAACATATTCTTAGAACTTAGTTGTTTCATTGTTATATTTTCATATCTATAAGCGATATGATTGTTTTATTTGATCAAATTTTTTTGCTCAATATTCTAACATGGTCTCACTCTTCTAATAATGATAATGATTCTTCTATATGTGTTATCTTGTGATCATTATTTGCTTTATTTATATGTTATTGTTGAACTTTGTGTAAAACAAGCGTAGATCCAAATCCTAGGCTCTATCAGGCCTCGAGAGGGATCAAACTCTCTAGGTGCAAACCTCTCCAGGTATTAATACACCATTAGAGTTAATCAATGTAGCTACAAATTTATGCATTAATATTAATACACCATACACTGAAACATGTGCAAAGAAAAAACTCGCTGTGCAAGTTAATGAAATGCTAATGAAATTATGTTACTGAAGTTCAATATATTTTCAAATATGACACTTTTCAATTTGACTATATTTGCAATTATAATTAAAAATATATATATATTTAAAACATATTTAGAAAAAATGTGATTTAAAAACTTTTTTTATTATTTAAATTATTAAAACATTAAATTTCTTAAAACATTATAATATTATACTATTCCATAAATAAACTATATTTTCAATTATATTTTAAAAACCTTATTTTTTAAAAACATTATAATATTATACTATTCCATAAATTGACTATATTTTAAAAACCACATTTAAAATATAATTGAAAAAAAACTTATTGATATACATTTCTTTAAATATTTTTTATTATTATAAATAATTAACTATTAAATTACAATGTTTTAATAGTTATATTTCATAGTCCCATAATTTAAAAACCCTTATTTAAAACCTTGAAATACTATCCTAAATATAACTTCAAGTGAGATCTAGGATCAAGTTAATATGGTTCTCACTTATTGAATAATTAAAGTATATTAGTATTCAAAACATCTACCTCATACATGGTTTTAAAACCATGTGTAAGGCCCTCCTAAACCATATAGAATAAAACCATGGGTTGTTTAGGAGGCTTTGCAAATGGTTTTAAAACCATTTGCAGGGCCCTCCTAAACCATGTACAATAAAACCATGGGTTGTTTAGGATGCCCTGCACATGGTTTTAAAACCATTTGCAAGGCCCTACTAAACCATGTACAATAAATTCATGGATTGTTTAGGAAGCCTTGTACATGGTTTCAACATTTTTTTCCCGATAATTAATTAATTAATTTATTATTATTTTGTTAGGTATGAACATTACAATATATCCCCATATTGGGTTGTTTGTGTGGCGGACATTGTTTTTGGGGGATGATTAAAATTTTTATTTTTTATTATTAGTTTTAATTTTTTGTAGGTCGACATGTTGGGTATAAAATTTATTATTATTTTATTAGAGCGTCACGTACAAACATGACAACAACTTTCCCATACTCGGTTGGAGAGCACCTCACTTCTCTCGGTGCAATCAATTTCATAGTTTTTATAAGAATATCTTTATGGTTATTATATGCTCTTGCTACTTAATTTCTTGAGTAAAATCAATTTTTTTTATTCTATGTGATATCATATTTTTGGCTTGTCATAAGTTCTGTTGGGCCTCGGGATAGTAGGGAAGAATTCATGTGGAATTAGGCCTAAGTAAGAAGAAGGGGTACAAAAGAGTAAGAGGAAGAAGCTACGACAGAGGAAGGAGCCACGGCAAAGGAAGGATGTTGCGATAGAAGAAGAAGAAAAAGAGAAGGAATGGGATGAGGAAGCTGCGCTAGATGACTAAGCCACAACAGAAGGATGGAACGAGATATGAGATAACATGGAATAATATCCGCAAAATTAGGTGTGTATATAGTGTAACAGCTGGAAAGTGACAGTAAGGCATAAAGCTGAGAAAGCATCATCCCTTAGCGAGCATGGGTACGAGCTTGGCTGAAGCTGGCAGAAACCACATGCATGAAGGCATCTTTTCAACTCAGGTCAATAGTTCCTTTTGTTATGTATTACTATAATAGGAAAGACAACCCGGTGGCTAAATATAGTAAGTTGGTTGAGATAGTGATTGAAGAAGAGTCTGTAATGAGTATGTTAGAGTTTGTATTGAGTCAGTATTGAGTCTGTAACAAGCATGTATAGGATCTACATCAAGTCTGTAATAAGGCTATAAAAGAAGAAACCCAAACTATAGTTAGGTTAGATAGATAACTAGTCAGTTTTAGTTGATTAGTACAGTATTTTGAATAACCTCGAGACTCTTGGAAAAGACGCTTGAGCTAGTACTACAATATTTGAACCTGAAATCCGACAAGAGAATCCGACATTGTCCGACATTTCGCACGGACGTGTCGGACAGCAATCAATCATCAGAATGCTGGCAACAAAATATTTATAGAACCGTCGAATATTCGACATAAGTGAGTCAGATTTTTGACCCTGGTAGTGTCGAGGAACTGACACTAGAAGGTTTGGATCGTCGACATCTGCAAAAGCAACACTGGAATTTATCCGACACTTACGCGTCAGATATCCAATAGGAAACCGACACTATCAGGGAAGTTTGTCAACATGTGTGAAAGAAAAACTAGCAGTTATCTGACACCAATGCATCGAATATCCGACAGGAGATTTATAAAAAAAAAATATAATATATAATAAGAAATAGACTCGTTTTCGTTTTGGACACTCAGTTCAATAAGGAGGTTTTTGTAAGTTGGGAGTAGGTCGGGTAGACATGGTAGACAACTCTGTTGACTCATGGCAGCAACAGCTCAACATCTTCTCCTCACCAAAAATTACCGGTATTGTGTCCCCGGACACAGTGCAGAACACGCTGGAAAATTTGATAGCTGGAAGTGAGAGCAGGGTTCCAGTTTCTCCACCAGATGAAGAGAGCAGGATTTCGATTTCTCTGCTAGATGAAGAGCTGCTAGGTGTGTTCGTAGCACGTCCATTGAACCTAGCCTTAGGAGGAGGCTAGTATTCATTATTCCAACCTCAACCTCACAGCACAGCTACAGCAACCATTTTCATCGAACTTCCCCAGGAGGAACCACAAGGAACCCCAAACAAGGAAATCGATCCTTCAGTGTCACAGGGAGCATGCACAGGAGATGCCGCTGAACAATTTAACTCCAAAAAATGAAATATTCAGTGTTTAAATCCCTCTAGAAGATATTTTAATGTAAATTGTGGATTCCGGTGCACCATGGAAGAAGCACGGGAGATGGATGAATTAACCCTAATCAGGAAAATCACAGGAAGAAACCCCACCCTAGGGAAAATGAAGGAATGGGCCAGGAAAAATTGGACAGAGCTTCAAGGTGAAGGCCCGGTTATTAATTACCTTGCAAATGGATGGTTGAGCTTCCTATTTAGATGCAGAGAGGACGCAGACCAAATACGTAGCAGAGTCTGGACATATGGCAAAACCAAGTTTCAGCTAAAGTAGTGGACTGCCTTGTTCGATGAGGAAACAGAGCAACTGGACATAATACCAGTCTCGGTTCGCCTGCCAGGACTACCATTGGAATTATGGAACCCAACCTTCCTTAGTGATATCGGGAATGAGCTGGGGACTTTAATTGAAGTAGACCTCTCGTTTCAGCAGACGAACATCAAAAAGGTAGCCAGGATCCTAGTCTCTTTGAGCATCAGAACCAGTCTTCCTGGAGCCTTTAATTTTGTATGGAAAAACAAGCAAAAAAGACTGTTGTTGGACTATGAAGGGCTCCCATTTCGATGCCACAAATGTCATGAAACAAGACATTTGGCAAGATACTGCCCAAACTTTGTTCCCTCAACAACTGGAAGAAGGAAGTGGGTTAGGCGAACAGAGGCCCCGAGCTCTAAAGAAATTGATCCAAACATAGCTTCATACAAAAATCCTCTCATGTCGGAGGGCACAGAACAACCATTGGATCAACAGGAAAGAGCAGGAGCAGTAGCAGCAGAAGGGCATCCTCAACAAACGGAACAACGTCAGATCACGTCTCCCCCACCGGGTATCAACATTTCTTCCCTTAGCAATCAATTGAATGATTTATCTTTGAATGAGGAAAAATATTTTCCTACCCCTATCACAAATAGTCCCCCTCCCCAAAAAAATGGCACCTCCCCCCCCGCATTCAAAAGTACCTCCAATTCAAACCAGGTAGCCTCCCCTTCCATCATAAAAAATGACACGCCCACTCAGTACTCCTCTATCCATTTCCACCTTCATTCAAGGGACGTTCCATTCCCTCAAAAACCAAAAATCCCTACAAAAGGACTAGGGGTAAATGCCAGGATCACATCCAAAGGGAAAGGGAGAGCAATACCATCTCACCTCTCTACGGCCTAGAGCATGGCGCTCAGGGATCAGGCAAGTGGCAGACAAACAACCATTTTCGGGGAACTTAGAGCAGTACAAACCCCATATGGGGTGCCCAAATGAAATTTGTCTCCCTAAACTGCAAGGGTCTGGTAAGCACCTAAAAAAAGCTTGCCCTAAAAAGGATGATGGAGGTTCTATCACCAAGTCATCCTTCCACAAGAAACAATGGTTCCAGAGCTAGAAGTTAAAACTAGTTTAACATCACTTCTTCCACAATACTCTTTCCACTACTACATTTCGAACGAAAATCCGATGGCCTTATTGTCGGATTTTCGACACCTCCCTGTCGCATGTACGACACTATGAATTTTTTTAAGTGTCGGTGGATTTTCGTCGGTTATCTGACATATTTCCAATCTGTTGGTTAAGCGATAGCTCAGTTTAGCGTCGGTTAAATGTAAATCGTCAGTTATCTGACATCTAATTCATATTAAACTTTAAACGTAAGTGTCGATTAAGAGATGGTCTAGCGACGGTTAAGCCACGGTTTAGCGATGGTTTAGCGACGGTATTGAAATTTTTTTTTTTTAAATCACCTACAGGCCATCGCTTAAGCAACGGAGTATGAAAACAGAAACATCGGTTAAGCGACGAGTTTAATTTTTTTTTTAAAAGAATCACCTACAGGAAAAAATACAAATGCCTTGACGTGTCACAACCTCGTCATGAACCTTTCATTCAGCTCACACCAGAGGAGAGTCATGTCACAACCTCGTCATGAAAGTATTGCTTCATTGCATCTACCTAATCCATATAGAGATCCCTAAATGCATCTTGATTTACAATTGAAAAACAAATGAAATTAATTTTATTAATGTCCAGTAATGACCATGTTGACATCAATGCACGTCCGAGAGTACCATCTGGCAGTGCCATTTAACATCTTATCAATTCGCTAACCTTCTCTTACAGTTATATAAAATCCTAAGTGAAGATCCATCACTCCATCAGCATAACACACCATGGGTGCTCCATAATCTGGAGTGAGTGCAATTGGCGCATGGTCTGCAATTATGGAAAGCACAAATGTTAGATGTGCCATAAGATGAACTATATGCTCAGATCATAAAGTTGCCAACTCATGTACTACACAATTAACTGCTGATAAATAACATGCATAGTGTTTTGCAAGGGATACTCAATACTTGTCCATCAAAGTAAATAGCAGATAAAGTCAATATCAAGCAAGGTTATTGTATAATGAATATAATGAATACAATAGTATAAATTATTGAACAGACAGCCAACCCCTAAAATATTTGTCCAACTTCTGAGTGTAAAATAATTCCTTCCTTTGCAGGAAAATAATTGGTAAAGAAAGGCTTTTAACAGGTGGAGTGATTTGTGGGACAACAACATAGGCAAGTGACTCTCTTCGTGAGGTCTTAATCATTCTCAAAGACTTCAGGAAGTTGACCAACTTGCTTCTAGTGCATTATGTCAGACAATTCCAGAATATTGTATGTTCAAGCTGAGTTTGGATATTAGTGGACCCATTTGGAAGGGGATTGGAAATGGTCTTATGGGAATCCATTTATGGACTACCAAACCAAGGAAATTTATGACAAGTGCCAACCAACTTGTTTACTATTTGATCATATTAACAGGAAGTGGAATGTTCACAATCACAAATCAAGGTGTCACATCACTCACAATATTTGGAAGTCCCATTATTCTTTTAAGACTCAAGTACTTGGATGGTTGGTTCTCCGATGTCGATAACTGTTTAGCAATAAAGAATCAATTGCATCTCATTGCACTAACAACTGACTGTTGTGTTGTTTGTCACAACCCTGAAACAATTAAGTATGTATTCTAGAATCATAAAGTTGTCAAAGCATTCTGGGCTTGGTTTGCTGTTGAGTATAATGTTCCATTCCCTTTATTTCTCCTCTACATTGTAAATGTGTGTTTGGGAGCAAATGGATGATTTGGAAGGCAAAAGAGGACTATATGGAATGTGATTCACCAGACAGGCAATTCTTTCTTTTGGAAACAACTCTGTCATGCAACTTTTCATGGGATTAACACTTATTCAATTTGAAAGAAGTTTCTATATTTAGATCAGATATGGCTAGTTTCTATATTCAGATCAGATATGGCTATCGAGCTATCAGCCAGGATCACCATTTTTAGGAAAGATGTAGATAATATTCAATTCAGAACCAAAGCCAAATGCTAGATCTCCTTACTTATGTAGACATGGAGCTCTTGTTAGGCCTAATTTTGGCTCCTAGATGTAACAATTTTTATGTACATGTAACTTGATTTATAAGGTAATATATGTGGCATTTTCAAAACACAAGAACACAGTCGGTTGTGTCATGTCTACTACAAAGAAATTCCACACAACAAGCTAAAGAGTTATGTAATTTGAAGGCAGTCCTCCTTTCAAGTTTTATTTTCATACCTTCCAACTTATATGCTATGCTCCCCTTGCTATTTAGTTATAACTATAGAACTACCTTAAAATCACATGTTTTCAATTGGATGACAAATAGGATCTAGGTTAACAATGGGTGGAAGGTATGTCCTATGAAAAACACTTCCTTGAACATTTTCACAAAGCATGCTTTAACCTGTTACATGAACTTGTTATGAGTCGTGCCTTATCCATCGAACTTGAAGAACACCTAGTAAATCAAGTTCTGAAGGTAGAGGATGGGAGGTTTTCTTATACTGATGATGCTCTTGTTCTTGTAGCTCGCATTCTTATTATAAGGACATCCATAGGGTCCAGTTTGGGAGATGACTCCTTAAGACTCAAAATCGGCAAAGGCTACGCTGGTTTTATTGTTGAGAAAGTGAAAGCTACATATTCAGGGTGCTTAAATATCCAAGAAGTTTGTGCAAGTATTACATCCCTATTTCATTTGGAAGTTATTCTCATGGCTTTTCATTCTTCAAATGCATTTGAAAAAATCAAAATGGCAGAGAATATTTTTTCTACCCTCAGCAATGTAAGTTGTCCTCCAGTGGAACTTAACAGCACACAATTGGTTTGCTGGTCTTTGATAATTTCAAGACTGATGTTGATTCTTTGGCACATGATTCTCCACTCTACAACCTTCCCATCCTGGTTGATGTTCAATATAATAAATAAGTTAATACAGATTACACAAGGAGGAACTTTTCAGCTTCCCACAGGAACAGGTTATTTAGAATCATGGGTATATCATGTGGTACAAAGTGTTATAAATGTGAATGAGGGAGTCACAGAAGAGCATGGAATGGCTGATCCCTTTCAGCAACTAATTGACGTTAGTGGGGTTCATAACTAGGGTATTGTAGAACACAAAGTTCTTCAAGATCTGGGTTTAAATTGGTCTAATCTCTATTTTGTTGTTTGTCGCATTTTGGAAGTGTGGCAGAATAGGGAAGCTTCCCAAGTGCATGAGCTTATACTTGAAAGATATTGTTTTGTACTTGGCTGGA
>LPNX010713513.1:309167-435996 GCA_001517045.1 Pseudotsuga menziesii
GCTATGATTTTTGTTCTTGATAGTAAAGAATGTGAAGATGATGCACTATTTTCACTAAATTTGCTGCTTCAAGCAGCTTATGACAAGTCAAAGCAAGAAGAGCTATTGGGGAAGCTAGGAGCTAGATTTAAGCTTATAGAGTCTGTACTTGGAACTCTAACAAAGTTTAGAGGAATTGTGAGCAAAGAAAACACAGGGAACCTGAACAAACTTTTTTTGAGCTCCTCGTTGCATGGTTTCCCATCACATGTTCATCCAAGGAGTGCACTTGTGGTCTCCTCTACCCTCTTTGTTGAGGGATTTTTGTATACAATTGAGCAATTTTTCAAAGCAAGAGATGCATTAGGGGGAATTGAGGTTGATGCAGAAGTTTTAAATAGTTTGCTTGAGGTCATAATGACCATAAAGTTTGATAGGCTATTTGAGGGTATACATGATAAATGTAGAATCCTGTTCAATAATTTAATTCCCTCTATAGAAGAGAGATGTATGTATAGTGATCTATTTTTGCTGAAGAACATGGAAAGCCTGGAAAAAGAAATGAACTCAATCAAGGAGGTTAACTTATCTATTAAAAAGAATCTACTTACAAGTGCAACTGATATGGTGGAATGCCTGAGAACGGATCCTAGTAAAGTCATTTTTCTTAAGTTTTATTTGGGGAACACTGAGGCCTCGAAAATATGTTTCTTCCAACACTACATCATTGAGGGGGGC
The DNA here is from genome assembly GCA_001517045.1 of Pseudotsuga menziesii. Lineage (NCBI taxonomy): Eukaryota > Viridiplantae > Streptophyta > Pinopsida > Pinales > Pinaceae > Pseudotsuga > Pseudotsuga menziesii. The sequence continues at coordinate 309,885 of LPNX010713513.1, forward strand.
TAGCGGTGTTGATCCATTCTTGCCTCTCTCAGATGAGAGGGATCATCTTCAGCCATCTCATAGTGACTCTGATCTTGAGGGTGAAGGTTGCATGGAGAATGAGAAGACTTTCAAGTTATCTATCCCCAAAGAAAAAGAGGATGGGTTGCTATCACTTTTTATGGATATGGATATTGAAGGCCAAGTTTTGAGGTTATGTAGACAACTTTTCCTGGTATTAATGAGGCTAGGCAAACAACTAGCAACAATGACCTCTTTAAGGACAAGGCTGGTTTGCAAAATTGCAAATTTAGTTGTTCACTCTGCCATGTGGTCTTCAACTTCTTCATAGGAATGGCTTGAAGATTCTGGGACTAAAAGAGATGTGATGAAGCCAATTAATCATTGAAGTAGAATTAGACAAGAAAAATGATAACATTCCCAATGGTTTGACCCAACATTGCATAGGTATGGATAGCACCTGCTAAAGAAAATCAGATCCATACTGCAAACTTCTCATCTCAAGGTCATTAGTTACTCTAGTTCTTCTAAGCATCTCAGCAACCAAATATTAACTATAATAGGGGTAGGGAATCCCACAATGTGGATAGGAATCTCTGAAAAACAAGCTCAATGCTCAATTGTAAAGTTCACTGAATATTAAAAATGGAAAAGTTAGGTGGCAGATCTTCAACAATATGGTTTTTGTCTTAATGGACAAACAAAGATAAATATTGCAGTGTCTCAACAAACTATATTCACTAATTTAGGACAAAAAATGCAATGTATAACCAACCCTGTTAGATGGAAGCTGCAAAAGAATCATTTCTTGTAAACATCAAAGTAAAAAAATAAGATCTTAAATTGAGTCATCCAAAGTTCAAACACTGCATTCAGTAATTTTGTGTAGGAACTAAACTTCCAAAGGCTCCTTTCTAATATCAAACAAAGTGTGATTGCTTGTCAATAGAGCTAGTCAACAGAGATTCTTGTAAAACCAATTTAACAATGGCAGGACTGAAGAAAAAATTAAAGCAAGAACATGCATATGCTTAACTGAGTTCTAAGAGCTGTGAACAAAAATCCCTTTGCATATAATGTTGTAATACAAAAATAAGTCCTTGGGACAAACAAGTCCAAGGCTTAAATAACAGGGAATAAACCTTGGCACATGAATATAGTAATTAACCATGCTTTTGAATGGTACAAAAGTAGCCCTCATGGAGATATTGCTATCGTGTCATACACTTTAATTTCAGGCATGTTTCAGACCAAACCTTTCTAAGTAAATGTAAAAGTTCCTAGCTGCTCATTAGTTGAAAAAATTAAGATCAGACACCAACTTTACTGCTGTTGGTAATAATGACCTAATTTGTTTTGATTGATGTCAAATTACTATACAATTCATCAATTTATTACTGGAAACTATGTTATTTACATTCAATTACATGGAAGAAAAGAAAAGCAAGTGCATAACGAATATCAACAGTTCAATTTAGATCATACAACCTAGACCTAGTGTTCATAACTCACAATATCTTGTTCAATTTGAAGCAGCTTATAGGATATATATGTATATACCTTAATAAATTCAGCAGCATCCTCCTCTACAGTTCCTCCAATTTCTCCTATCAGAACAATACCTGAGAAAACGCCAGCAAAGAACTTAATTCATTCCACAAAAATGCTACCAGGACCACAATAGAATATTCTTGATGGAGATTAAAATCAAATGCAAATATAAGCCCAGCATAAGGATAATACTTCAAACAGAATACAAAACAAGATATTACATCACAGTGAATAAATAAGTGTAAGGGGGTTCACCTTTGTAGGAAGTCTTCCTTCCTCCTCTTCTAGTTGAATTACGAAATCTTCCCATATAAATATGGGGTTAGAGCATCCAATTAAGGAAAATCATCATCGGACAACAAAAATGATGTCGAATATCACCTCTCTTTAACTATCAAACCCATCCACAATATATTTTACTATCACGCCAAGACCCTATTGTCAGATGATACTCATTTCTAGAATAATTATTATAAACCCAATCTATTGGCATGAACAGTGCAACCAAAACTTTGCTAATTTTTATATATGAACTGTTGAGCAATATTGATTATGCGAAACAATATTGAGAGTGGGTCTTCCAGAAACCGGCTGTTTTGAAAAACCTCTTTAGGTCGGGTAATATTAAATAACGACCATATTATCAATGTCCCACAAACCTACCTACCCCACCAAATCAAGGACTTGGACATCTTCATTGTGAGCAGGAACAGTTCTTAAAATAAACCTTATGAATGCTCTGTTAGTAGACCCCATGTTATGACAGCATTAAAGTAGAAATCAGCACGTGATGCAACAAGGATGTCCACCTTAAGCCAACTGTGATCCATGCTTTTCCTATTGAACATATCATACCTCTAACAGGCTTCAAAGTATCATCCACTAATATTCATCATTGCTTCCTGTATTCTGCTATATATTCTAACCTTGTGATGCACCATTGAAGCTTGACAACGACTACTAACTTTGTGAAAAAAACATTGCAAATTACTTATATAACACTGTAAAAAATAGTAAAAAATGTTGAGGATGTCTTATTTCTGAGCTACTACAGGTGACCACTTTTGATAAGTTCATTTTACCAGTCCATGTGCTTAGAAACAGTATTTTGTTCATGAAGTTTTGTGATCAACAAATCTGCTCTGTTTTTGTATGTCTTAGTAAAAGATGATTCCATAAGAGCTGTTTGCGGTGAGAGATATTTGTAAACTATTTGTTGATTTGGGCCTGGATATTAACGAATGCTTGATGGGTCTAACCTAATTTCAGATTTGGCCACTGGGACTTTTGTGAGCCTGAGAATAACTTGGGAAGAATAGGATGAGTTATGTCTTGCAAATATTCCATTTTGTTGCCACATGTTTTCTATTTGAAAGCATACAGAAGCACATAAATTAGTGTCTCTCTTCCAATAGGGATCCATTTAACTTGGATGCTAGGAGAGATTCAACAGGGACGGTCTAGCCTGTTCCTTATCCTAGGACATTATACAGATGACATCCCCAGTTTCTCCATTTGGGCCTTTAGTTTGACAGACAGGCAGTGGGCTTTTCTTCTGATTCAAATGCAGTTTGGGCTCGTCTTCGAGTTCTGTTTGTGCATAAGAGTAAGCTAAATCAAACAGGTAGAAATAGATTAGGATGTGCTGTCCTATGACACAAAAAATTGAAATAGATTAGGATGTGTTTTCCTATGACACAAAAACTTACAAATTTCTTGGATAGTCCACTTGTTTATGTTTGTGTTAATGCCAGATGCAGGTCACGAGATCAAAACTTGCTTGATGTAGGGTGAAGTTTTGCTATAAATGTCATTGCATTGCACTGAATACCCACATGTATATCTGACTTAGAACATTTCTATAACAGACAAATGACTTACAATTGCTATAAATAACATTGCATTGGGCTTGTAGGGTGAAGTTTTGCTATAAATATTATTGCATTACAATGAATACCCATATGTATACCTGACTTAGACCATTTCTATGACAGAAGAATGTCTTACAATTGCTATAAATAACATTCCATAGCATTGAATACCCATTAACATTGCATGACATTGAATACCCATATGTATACCTGGCTTAAACAATTTCTATTGCATAAGAATCTCTTACCTTCAAAATAGATCAGAAACAAGGAATTGGTTTTGCTAAGGTTACCAGGAGAGAAATGATTAAAGAAAGAAGTGCAAGCTTGAATGATGTTTGATCATGAAACACATACATAAAAAAGACAATGTCTTGTATAACAATTCTTCCCTAAGCACAATTTTGGTGGTCAATAGAGTCCTGAGTTTTGGGGCAGTGGCATATGGCCCACAATAGGGAAAATGCAGTAATGTCTAAGGCTCCAATTACCACTGCTTCTTCCTCTCCTGTTAATTGTTTAATCAAGTGTTTCTTGGTTCAAGCATGGATTTAGTCTTTGGGCCTCCATAGATCCCATCTTCCAGTCCTACTAACTCTCCCTAAATGAGTACACGAGTGTAGAGGCGTTCAAAGCCCAAATGCAACTTCTTCATTATATTTAAGTCCATTCAGCAACCGCATTCATTTAATGATGTGGTTAAGGAAAACATTATTCTTCAAGCCCCACAACAAGGAACTACTAAAACGTTCTTGACCGAAAAACCCATCATTACCCCTATCCTAAAATATCCAGTCATGAGGTTAGAGATAGAATCCATGTATTCAAGGAGAACACTCACCATAAGTGATGCTGTGCCATTGCCTCCCAACCACAAGCAACATTGTTATGCCTTACCTTGAGCTAGCATAGTCAAACAACTGACCACCCAATGTACGATGATATTGCCATCCATCTAGTCCAATACTTGGTGATGCCCAAAGGTCATACCCCTCACACCGAGAAGCATTATCATGCTTGTATTCCAAACCTCAACATCTTTCCCCAACATGGCAACACGCCATCTAGCACATTGCCAATCATGTTGTTCTCCTCCAAGTCCTAAGCCTCGGGGCCTCATCCATCACCTAACCTCACTCGACAAGACATCCATGGTCCTTCTAGCCTACACATTAGTACATTGTCCTTACCAACTCATACTTGGAACACAAGTTGGCCACCAAATCTACCAAATATCGGTTGGTTGTACAAACTTGCAAAGTCTTGCTTGCCGCACCCTCTTTGCAAGTAAGGGTTCGTAAGCCAAGTCTGCCTCTAAGCCTAAGGTTGTGAGCTTCTCCCCCACTTAAAGATGTTGATGCCCTCATCAACATGCTACCATTGGAACATCGAATGAAAGGGGTGTTGGTAGTATAAAGACACTTCCCAAGTCCCACGTTTTAACGTGGCTTTGATACCATTTGTAATGGGGATAGACTTGTCATGCCCCTCAACATCCCATACCACTCAAGAAGTCTAGTTTTGCCACTCGACACCACCGTCACCTTACTAGTTAGGCATGATCGCTTGTATCACGTGGACTACAGCTCATTGACACGTCTTGGTCAAACCCAAGCTAGGCATACATTATACTTGTGAAATATGAATGTGCTCATTTCACCATAGGCGATGATATGCCATGACCACCCAACCACAGGCAAGTTTCTTACGCCTTCCCCCGTGCTAGCACAATCAAGCAACTGACCACCCAATGTACAATGATGCTACCATCCATCTAGTGCAATACTTAGCGATGCCCAAAGGTCATGCCCCTCTCACCAAGAGGTATGAGCATACACTCGATCCAATTCAAAACAGGGCAAAGGAAATCCAAAAGATTAGTCAAAATATCCCCTCTTTAGTCACTCAGGAGTTGAATGAGGCATTGATAAGATCAATAGAAATTGAAGGAGTGGAGCAAGTGATCAACCAAATGGAAGATGGGAAATCCCCTGGTCTAGATGGATTCACAGCCAACTTCTTCCATCACTTTTGGGACTTGGTAAAGGAATGCTGAAGGTATTGTCATTAATGTCAATATTAGCCATTAATGTCAAGTTGAAGGCCAGAATGAGGAGAGGCAATTGGAGAAGCCATGAAGAGATGAAGTGTTATGAAATATGAAACATTGGTGAATTGTTATAAGGAAGTTTGAAGTGTCATTAAAAAAGCCATGGTTTGATGTCTTGTAAAGAAGTTGGTCTTCCAAACACCAACTAGCAAAATCCTCATCCAAAGAACATAGAGAATGCAAGACCACCGTCTCCTAAATCCCACACAATGTTCAGTTTAAAGAAGCTTCCTTTATTAAACAAAATAAATAACACATAGCAATTACAAGTCGGCCTCTTATGAAATGAAAGGTCGACTCTACTAAAAGGGCATACACTTGTATAAATAAAAGGTAACCCCCCCTCGCTTGTGGATTCACCAAAGGGACTAAGAAACAGTTCTGAAATAGCGAAGGAGCAAGTGTACTGAAGTGTGGAAGCAGGCCTCAAAAGGAGCAGGATCGAAAGGAGTAGAATAAAAGGCACATACCAAGGGTGAACTAGAGCATATATGAAGTTTTAATAAGTACTTCAAGGAAAAAGCTCCTCATTCTATCTAGACCCTTTTCTCTTTCCCCTTTTTCCTAAAATTAATCACCCTTTTAAATTAGTTTATGCAAAGGGTTCTTTTAGCTATTTAGAACTATTTCCCGTTGTAAAGATTATAAGGGAGATATAAACGAACCATGCTTTTCATGGAATTTTCTACCATTATTTAATATATATATATATTTAACTCTATCTACAATATAAGTTAAATATAGGTTTATAACATAATACTCTAGATAGAGAGTATGTCACTCCTCAATTTATAAATGAGGCATGTCTAACATGATACTCTTCCTTTCTACTTTAACCCCTTAACTTTTGTCGATACCAAAAAGATCGCAACACAACCGAGTTAGATAACTAGGCCATGGTGTCTTAGTCGGGATGAGCTTCCGTGGAGTAGAGAAATCCCCTGTAGGATGAATCCCTATTTTCTAGCATGGATATAATCAATATGATAAGTAAGTCTAAGGCATCAAAAATATGGTTCTCTAACCATTCGCCTTTAGCCCTAGTTGTTTTAGTCACGCGTCGTTAGGTTCGGCTGAAGTCTTAAGTCTCCTAAGTTTATCACTTAGGTAATTTACTTGTATAAGCTGTATGATTTTGCTTCTAGTGGGGCCTTGGCCTTGAGCTCCTCACCAGAAGTAAGTACAGCACACATTTGTGAACATACAAAATTAAGGCGACACAACAGGGAGATTACATCCTTTACCCCTTAAAATAACACCGTCCTCGGTGTTCCAGCGCTTTCTTTGACCATTTTACCTTCTTTTTATTTATCATCTTTCTTCTTTGCATCCCTTTGTTCTGAATCCTGGAGATCCTTCAGTACTTCTCAAGTCCCTATCATACAAGACCTGCAATTCCTGCAATAAGTTTGAGTCTAGCCCAATTTTTCTTCAGTGGATTAAAATAATTCACTTAAACCAAAAACCATAGATCCCTTTTGCATTGTAATAATCGACAATCTATGAGACACTTTCTAGTTTATTGGCGCCATAATGCCCAATCATTTTCATAGTGCAATTCATTTATCAATAAACGTAGTTACTATCCGTTGGATAGTTACATCATCCTCGACCTGAGGAAGGATCCTTTCCTCATATTCCACATTAAGCAGGTAATCGTTTAATTACTTAAATACTCATTAACACATTTTTTGTTTGTTATGTTTCCAAAACATCTTTGAGTTTCTTTTCCATTCCCGTGTGGACTTACAGCAATTTCTGAGGTTAGTCTCCCTTTTAACCACTAGTTAAAAGTTTTCTCCTCAGTGACATCAAACAACGTCCTGTCTTCCAGATGTCCAATTTCTGCCTAGGTCTTTTTGCCACACCGTATGCCTAACACCAATGTGCTCATGTGGCAATTGCTTGCCTAACACCATTGTGCTCCCACAGCATATATGCCTAACACCGATGTGCTCACGTGGCAATCACTTGCCTAACACCATGGTGCTCCCGCAGCATTCAATTTTTTTCCTTGTTTGTATTCAGTATAAATTTTAACCTGGGCTATTTGTAACACACACTCCTTGTGCTTAGCATGACTTTATTGTCATTGTCCCGATTCAGGAACCGGCTACATGGTTAGTCAAAGCATTTATTGATAAAGCCTAGTATTATTTAATCATTATCATTTCATAAGTTGCAATGATTTTACCATCATTTATGAGTCATATAATCCTGCAAAAACTAACTCCTTACCCACTTCTGAGAAATTGAGCGCAACATGTACACCCAAGTGGATTTTTATATACCATAGTGTCCGTGGATCATGACAATGGTCCTAATCTTGGTAAAACTCAATAGCCAATTTCGACTGATATCCCTGCAAGGTTAGCTCATAGCAATACACAACGTTCATGCATATCCCTGGATAAGTTAGCTCATAGCATTATGCAACCTTCATGCATATCCCTGCATAAGTTAGCTCTTATCATTATACAACATTCTTGCATATCCTTGCAACAGTTAGCTCACACCATTATACAACCTTCATGCATATCCCTACATAAGTTAGCTCATAGCATTATACAACATTCATGCATATCCATGCATAATTTAGCTCACAACATTATACAACATTCATGCATATCCTTGCAACAGTTAGCTCACAGCATTGTACAACCTTCATGCAAATCCCTACATAAGTTATCTCTTAGCATTATACAACATTCATGCATATCCCTGCATAAGTTATCTCACAACATTATACAACATTCATGCATATCCTTGCAATAGTTAGCTCACAGCATTGTACAACCTTCATGCATATCCCTGCATAATTTATCTCTTAGCATTATACAACATTCATGCATATCCCTGCATAAGTTAGCTCACAACATTATACAACTTTCATGCATATCCCTGCATAAGTTTAGCTCTAAGAATTACACAACCTTCATACATATCCATGCATAAGTTAGCTCACAACATTATACAACTGGCATGCATATCCCTGCATAAGTTCGCTCACAGCATTATACAACATTCATAAGTTAATCAACAACTTCTGGAAAAGAAGTTAACATTATTGTTACACACAGGTTTAGAAACTAATATCATTTTCTTATTTAGTGTAACAACTAACCATTCCTAGGTTTATTAGTTCATGATAGCGAGACTAAAATAGCCAAGCATAATTCTTTCTTAAGACATATGCATTTAGGACCCAAGTCGTATGATAGTTATGTGCATACATATAGGTGAAAGGGTTTGGTTTAAAACTAATGGACCCAAATCTTGAGAACCATCACCTCCTCCTACCTTTGATCTCAATGTTCAATCCATAAATTTGTTTTGGCTATCCCTAGTCCTACACTTCAACCTAAATATTCATTACCAACATTTATATGAATTCATAACCGTTCGACTAACATGTATCCATACAATTTAATGCAATCGTTTGTTTCTGGTTTTTTCATGAAATTCTAGATGTAAATAGGTGTTTTCCTATTTTACATAATGTTAGTATTGATAGCCTTTACACCTCTAACTTTTATTCTGAATCCGCCCATTTCCCATTTAAACTTTACAACATGGGTATAACCTACTTGTAATCAACAAGTTCCAAGTGGCCGAAAATGTTTTTAACATGATGTGATGATTCTTATTAGATTAGGTTACTTCCATATGAGTACATAACTTTCCTAAGGAGTTGACCTACCTCTCCCTTTAATACAAGAACATAATCATGAAAGAGTACATATTGATGCTTTCCTTCCTATGCCCAATATTTTAATTCCAGTGTTAGATCACCCATTACTCTTGCTGTATCACACATTACACGGAACACATCAATACCGTAAAGGGTATTGTTTCGCCAGGTTTTTCCATTCCACTTCTGCAGTAATAATTTAGGATCATGCTTGGCTTAAGTTTAATTTTAGACTCTTCTTTACATTACCTCCATGGGTAAGGATGATTCTTATCATCACATTGTACACCCAGTAATAATTTTTTTAATCATTTTTAATCAGATCTTTAAGATGAGCCTTAGCTCTTCATGCTTACAACGTTTTCCGTATGTTTGGTATTTCCACTTTTTCTTAGACAATGGTGATTTTTTTTATTTTTTTTTACAGTACTGAGAATTTAGTGTTTGGGACTTTTGTGAACATTCTACAACATAAGTACTCTTTATGTGGCTTTCCAAATAATTATATATATACATATTATGCCTTCAAATGATCCTTAACATCTATTGCTAACACTCATGCATTTTTGTATATATATCTATCACAAGAGCCTATAGTTCATTGCTCTTATGGTTAGGGCCGTGTGTTTCAGAGACTTTCGTTAATATTAGCCTATCATCTATACATGTATAATCATCTCGAGAATCAAACAAGGACGAAAATTCTTCCTTAATGTATTAGTAAAATTTATAGCCCAAATTCCTGTTTGGGTGTAAACATGCAAGAACTACTCGCCTACTTCTGGCTTTAATACATGGTTAATGTGATAACATACCTTGTCATGATATTCATTTTTATCCTCCTTAAATACCTCCTTCGATCCTTGAGGCCCGCTTATATAACTTGGTTCCCTCGTTCGTTATTTCCATGCATCCACAAAATCATTTTATTAGTTAGTCATAAACATGTTCATGCTCTTCAACTTCATGTTGAGCCCAAAATATGCCCGAGTATTGTCACTACGGCTCTAATACCATATGTAATGTCCCTCTTATACATCAATGCCAATATGTGTGAGAAGGGTAAAAATAATGTTACCTTACTGATACTACAAAATGAATCAGACATGCTAGGGTCAGACTTTACATGAATTTAAATGGACCACGTTCAATCAAATTTGATAATGTCAAACTATACGCATGGTAAAGCCATCACTCGACGATTTACATTCATTCTCTTCATCTGAAAACAAATCATGCAATTTTACATTCAATTAATAAGACTTTAATTGACAACACAAACCCCAACATGCATATTATACCTTCCTGTACTCACCTGGAAACGAAATCCCTTAATGATGAAATACTTAGGTGTGGCAATTAACCTGTCACTGGATATCATACTCCAATGTTCTGTTGACCATACTTTCATCTATATTTACCTTCGACTAACATTATGGATGTCACGCCCCATAGATAATAAATCTTGATTCTTTTTTAGAATTTTAGAAAACTGTGTTAATGATTCGGATGTACCTACAACCCTGTTAGTTAGCCATAACACACAGGATAAACGAAATATATGGGAATGTATCTTATACATCATGATATTCCCATGAGTCTCCTGTATTGTATCTTCTAAGGAAAGATTCATCTTCATTTAATCTTACTATGCAATTCTTTGAATAGCCTAAAAGCTTATGATCTATTCCCATTCATTCCCTATTTGACTATGGTCGATCCCAGAAGGACCACCGATAAGAATTAGCATTACTATATACACTTTCCAATTTCCTTAATCACACTTTTAAATTATAAGGGCTTTGCAACTAACCCCAGAGTCTCTTAAGTAATGGAGTTCACTAATTCAATATTGGGTTATTATCCATAAGTTCTTTGTCCTCGTGATGCCCCTGCCATCTCTTAAATCTGTTAAAAGGACTTATCCATTTCTAACCAGCTAAGCATAAGGGGCTTACTTCCATATCTATCAGCAATATATTAGACAATGTAACACAATATCATTTGTAGGTGCATTTATTCTTGAGATGTCTTTCAACTAATTCATGACATGAGGTAACCATATCTTTATTGGATTTATCTACTTAACAACAAATCGATTTGTCAAGTTGTAACAACCATAATCATGAGTACAGAAAATAAAATGAGAAAATTTAAACACATGTAACCACAAAAGGGATAGAGAGCAATGTACGTGGTTCACCCCAACCTTGGGGTTACGTCCACCAAAAGGTGTCACATGCCTGCGACATTTATTTTATTAAAAAGTTACAATCTGCAACAGACATGTTGCCATCATTTTCTATTGAACCTCTCCGGATCCCACTTAGGGAGTATTTTCTCCAGAAATAAATCCATAAAGATTCTTTATAGAACAATATACCTCTGCATATCCCCCCTAGGGGTAATTACAACACTGTACATGAAATAAAATGTAGACATTGTATATTCGTATTACCACGTACACAAGCGGAGAGCTAACTCCCCGTACATAGGGAAAGGGGAAACGACTAGCCTATCTAAAATTGAACATGGTCCACAGTAGAGGCTACCTTTAATTCCAACGTATTGGGTAGAGGGTCAACGCAAGGAATATAAATTACAAATATATTCCAGATATTTGGAGTCACGGCTAAGATTTTGTTCACTAAAATTGGAAGAGAGTAATATTCAAGATATGAATCGTATGTAAACATTTGTTTTTCAATGATATTTCAGGGAGACGGGGTAGAAACTCCACATCTAGAGACGTAAGCAAGAGGATATCAAAACGAGTTTACGATTCTTAAATGTGCATCTGGAACTATGCCGAGGGCAGTATACCTATGGAATATGCATGCAGCCATCAGACCTCGGACAGGATTTACGTATGCACCATATTTATAAAACACATACAATCCTCTGTTTCGGACAAGATTCATTGGTATAACAGGTCTATATAATGAAAACACCGGTACATAAATATATTTTCCAGATCTCTTAAAGATACATGCATGCAATGCAATCTACCTTTTCTTAGCAAACGCAGACACAAGATGTATATTCCGGATCTCTTAAAATACATGCATGCAATGCAATCTATGTATATATTTATATTCCAGATCTCTTAAAATACATGCATGCAATGCAATCTATGTATATATTTATATTCCAAATCTCTTAATAAATCGCAGACACATGATGCACATACCAGATCTCTTAATAAATCACGGACACATGATGCACATACCAGATCTCTTAAAAATCTCAAACACATGATGCACATACCATATCTCTTAATAAATCGCAGACACATGATGCACATACCAGATCTCTTAATAAATCGTAGACACATGATGCACATACTAGATCTCTTAATAAATCGTAGACACATGATGCACATACCAGATCTCTTAATAATCAGAGACACATGATGCACATACCAGATCTCTCAAAAATTGCAGACACATGATGCACATGATGCACATACCAGATCTCTTAAAAATTGCAGACACATGATGCACATACCTACCCAAAAATATGTTTCAGTTCCAGGATTACCTATGTGGAATTTCTGAGTGTATAAATCGGAGGAGATCGAATAGAGGATGCAATGCATAGTTGCGCCTAGTGTGTTTTCAGCCATATAAGCTTCGGCCATTCTTGCGTGACTCAGGGCTGAAATAGAATATCAATTCGCCTGCACCAGAGCCGAGATTAAATCGAGGCATACACCCTTTTCTTATGAATCTCTTAGGACTGGAACGACTCCAAAATCCCCAGCACTTCTCCTCAACCGACAAGGTTTCTTCCGACCACAGGAAAAACCCCATATCAAATGCAGAGCTGACGATTTTCCTTTCGGCTCAGCGCACCCCCCTTCCTAATGCCTCCTTTCCCTATTTAACCCTCATAGCCAAGATCCACTCCTTGATCCAGGCTGAAAGGGCAGAGGACATGCCTCGAAACTCTCCTCGATGAGGATCTTTTCCCCCTTTTGATTCCTTCTTTCTAGGGAAAAGCAGAAATTAAGTTTGGTTTCTTTCTTATATTTTTTTTTCAAGGAAAAAGCTCCTTGTTTTACCTAGACCCTTTTCTCTTTCCCCTTTTTCCTAAAAAGTAATCATCCTTTTTAATTAGTTTATGCAAAGGGTTCTTGTAGCTGTTTAGAACTATTTCCCATTGTAAAGATTATAAGGGAGATATAAACGAACCATGCTTTTCATGGAATTTTCTACCATTATTTAATATATATATATATTTAACTCTATCTACAATATAAGTTAAATATAGGTTTATAACATAATACTCTAGATAGAGAGTATGTCACTCCTCAATTTATAAATGAGGCATGTCTAACATGATACTCTTCCTTTCTACTTTAACCCCTTAACTTTTTTCGATACTAAAAAGATCGCAACACAACCGAGTTAGATAACTAGGCCATGGTGTCTTAGTCGAGATGAGCTTCCGTGGAGTAGAGAAATCCCCTGTAGGATGAATCCCTATTTTCTAGCATGGCTTTAATCACTATGATAAGTAAGTCTAAGGCATCAAAAATATGGTTCTCTAACCATTCGCCTTTAGCCCTAGTTGTTTTAGTCACGCGTTGTTAGGTTCGGCTGAAGTCTTAAGTCTCCTAAGTTTATCACTTAGGTAATTTACTTGTATAAGCTCTATGATTTTGCTTTTGGTGGGGCCTTGGCCTTGAGCTCCTCACCAGAAGTAAGTACAACACACATTTGTGAACATACAAAATTAAGGCGATGCAATAGGGACATTACATCCTTTCCCCCTTAAAATAACACCATCCTCGGTGTTCCAGCGCTTTCTTTGACCAGTTTACCTTCTTTTTATTTATCATCTTTCTTCTTTGCATCCCTTTGTTCTGAATCCTGGAGATCCTTCGGTACTTCTCAAGTTCCTATCGTACAAGACCTGCAATTCCTGCAATAAGTTTGGGTCTAGCCCAATTTTTCTTCAGTGGATTAAAATAATTCACTTAAACCAAAAACCATAGATCCCTTTTGCATTGTAATAATCGACAATCTATGAGACACTTTCTAGTTTATTGGCGCCATAATGCCCAGTCATTTTCATAGTGCAATTCATTTATCAATAAACGTAATTACTATTCATTGGATAGTTACATCATCCTCGACCTGAGGAAGGATCCTTTCCTCATATTCCACATTAAGCGGGTAATAGTTTAATTACTTAAATACTCATTAACACATGTTTCGTTTGTTATGTTTCCAAAACATCTTTGAGTTTCTTTTCCATTCCTGTGTGGACTTACAGCAATTTCTGAGGTTTAGAACTTGGATTAGGAAGTTTCATCAAAACTATAAGGTGTTTATTGATGTTCTTGGAAGACCAACTTCGATATTTCGGATAGAGGCAAGGAATTACCATGTTTGTTTATGTATTATAGGGAATATATTAATTCTCCTTGATTTTTTTTAATTTGTATGCAAGCTTGCAATATAATTGACAAACCTTGCATATTTGTTATTTTTGGTTTGGATTCACAATGATGATTGCGAACATACATATATGCAAATAGTGAAGTTCATTTTTTTTTATGAGTTAATTGGGGTTTTGGTTTACATTGGGCATGTAAATTACTTATGCAAATTTGCAATGTGCTTGACAACTTTGCATATTTGTGAATTTTGGTATGGATTCACCAGTATGGTTGTTAATATGCATATGGAAATAGTGAAATTCATTTGTTTTTTATGAGTTAATTAGGGTTTTGGTTTCCATTGGGCATGTGAATTTTGGGTATGAATTTTGGTAAATAATCAAAATTATTTAATTTTTATGATTAAATTGTGGATTTGGTTTCCATTGGCCAACTACATTGGGGTTTTTGTTTCCATAGGCCAATTCCATTGGCCATAAATTAATTTAGTTTGGTTTAATTTTTCAAATTAGGGAAAATAAATTGATGAACAAAAGAGAAAAAAACATGAGAATAAATGAGGAAAATACCTCACAAAGAGGAGGTTGATCCAAAGGTGGAGGTGGATGGTTCTGACACACCAAAAAATGTGTTCTCCTAGTCGAGATTTGCTCTGTCCAATTCCAACAGTTGTGCGATGTGGCAAAAAAGATGGGCTCAGCCTATTTTAAAAAAATAGGTTTTCCAAAATGGGAGCGTGATTTTATTCACTAAAATGGAGGCACGATTTGCTTAAATAAAATGGAGGCGCAATTTGGTTAAATAAAATTGAGCCACAATTTGGTCTACTCTCCTAATTGGCATGCTTGTTGGCAACCTTGGGACTGGGCTTGGCAGGTTCGAGATTCCTTGGGATGATTTATTTTTTTTGGATCAAGAGTGATTGACTTCACTCCACCATTGCATCTAAAAGGTCCCTCAACTTCTTGCACACACCCTAAAACAATAATAAAATTAGGGTATACATGTGGTTCCAATCCCTTAGCCTCTTTAATTAACAAAAAACCTTTAGTTAACTGTTGGATTCACAAGTCATCTTTCCTACATCTTTCCATAGATGAAAAAACACAACCAAAGAACTTATTTTCTTTCCAAAAACATATTTTCACTGAAGCTTCCATAGAAACACCAGTGTTGAAATACATAGGAAATGTCAAACATCATAGGATGAAGGTCATACTAGAGTTCCAACATCGCATAGTAGAATTTCTCTCTAATGTAACTTCCCTTGAAAAAGGGTAATATGCTCAAGCTAAACAAAATTCGAACAAGAACTAGCAAGGGAGAATGCTTGAAAGAGATGCTTAAATTTTTCTAACTTGAGGGAAAATTCCATCTGAGAGACCACATTTTGCATGTTTCCGCTTGGTAGGAAGGCCTTCATAAATCATTTTCCATGTAAATACTTGAAGTCTGTATCTCACCTTAATTAACCACACATTATGTAATATCTTGATCCACCTTCTCCCTGCATCATTAGATATCCATTGTGAGTTGAGAATATGGCTAAGCTCGTGCCTTTTATGAAGAAGAAGTTACAACCTCTTAGAATTATACTAAAACAATGGACACCCAAAAATCCATTCCTAATCATTCCAAAAAGGATCAGGCATATTTATACTCATTTTGAATAGGTCCTCACGTGGAATAAGGTTGATAATATCCATAATAACATGTTTATCCATAGAGGATTAGGAGAAATCACGTGTAATGAATCAACAATCTTTCTAGGTTCAAGCACTAGCATTCCACAAATACCCCCAATAAAATACCATTTTCTTACTTAGACACCAACCTTAAGACCAAGGGATGTCTAAAATACATGTGCCTTGCAGCTCCCAAGTCCATATTAGTCTTCTTTCCAAATCCCATCCTTCCCAAATTCATGATATTTTCCACCTCACAAGGCCAATCACATTCCTCCATGCTTCCCAAATACTTTTCATGATAAAATATTTTGAGACCTAAAATTTATGAGGGGATGCGATAATAGATCACGTAATCTAAATGTTCCCCTAATCCTACAAATGTGCTTTTCTATGATAATTGGATGTCTCAATAATAGTACTTTCCAAGGAGAGCTTCCTTGTATACACCAAATCACCCCTTTTGTAGCCAAAATTTTTCCCTACATGGAAAGATTAATCAAACATAGGCCACCTTAATCCTTGGGCGTGATGAAAACATCTTAAAGTACCATAGGAAGGCCCTTAACCTCACCATACTTGCACCACAAGTATGAACACAAACTTTTATTCAAATCTATGAAATTGAGCCCTACTAGGGAGCCAACAATAAACATAATAAATGTGTGAGGCCTAGAGAATACTGCTTACAATAGTTATTTTTGCAACAAATAGAAGCTCTTTGTTTTTCGAAAGGATAAGTTTACTTTGTAAACATAGCAAACATCGATTCCACATAGTTGTTGGAGAATGCCCCACACCAAAGGGAATGCTAAGATACCTTACTATAACACCTAGATGGATGAAAGTCCAAGAAGGAGGGATCCAATTAAGAGGCTTGTGAATGGCAGTCAACCAATAACCATTTTGATGATCACTAATCTTAGCCTCAAATGCCTTGCAGAAAATAGACAAGTGCTAGACACTCGCTCCTAGCCGACTTGAATACAAAGAAAATAATAATATGCAAAGTGATTATTAACTAT
Organism: Pseudotsuga menziesii; assembly: GCA_001517045.1. NCBI lineage: Eukaryota > Viridiplantae > Streptophyta > Pinopsida > Pinales > Pinaceae > Pseudotsuga > Pseudotsuga menziesii. Next base: position 327,225 of record LPNX010713513.1, read on the forward strand.
GTTAGAATCATTAAGAAGTTCAACATCTTGTGCCTAATCTTATGTTGTGGTCAATACCAAGTATTATTACAATAAATTGTATTATAAACCTAGTGTTATACGGTGCATTCTACTAATGATTGGGTACAAGTATCTTTTGTAGAGATACACCTATACCTTGAAGAATTCATCCTTTATTAACTCAAGGAAGTTCCCAAGCCAACTAGGGGAATGTAAGATGTTGGTCCTTCCAAAGGTACTTACCATTCAATACCTTAGTACTACAATATATTATATGATAGATCTAGTGTTACATAGTGCATTGTACTAATAATCGGGTACAAGTATGTTTTATAAAATGACACCTATACTAGGGTTATGAATTTTATCTAACATGTTGTGATGGAAGCATTGTTGATAACAACTAAACTCTCCATCACCCATAAAATTTAGAAAGTTTAAATTGAAGAGTTTTCAAAATTATCCATAAACATTTTAATAGATAAAAGTACAATGTATCCCACATGGGTGTATACCGAGTGCGATAGAATGTATTGTTAAGGTACTCTTTGTGATGTCACATGTTCAAATCTCGACTTACGTGTGGCCCATGCTTGTGCTCTATGTGGATGCGCCTAGTGCTATAGTGGTAGTGGACAAGGATTGACCCTATGTCACTAAAACATTAGCTAAGTGTACATAGAGTAAGGCCTATATGGCCAAATGTTGTCACATATGTAACCTATGTAACAAATACTTAAAAAGTAAATAAAGTTATTAGACAATATATATTTATTCAATTCTAAATCACACATGCTAAAGAAACTACCTGAAATCAGTTTTGAACTGAATCTATCAAACAAATAAGGAACAAAAAAATTTAGGAGTAAATTTGTTTTATCTTAAATATTTTACACATTAAAAAAACACTTACACCTCTAAATATTTTACACATTAAAGAAAAAACTTACACCTCCAAATATTTTACACCTTTATACTTGAAATATTTGGTATACTTGAAATTTTTGAAATTTGTAAATTTAAAATAGATTCATATTAATAAATAAACTTTTATATATATATAACACATAACGTACTTGGTACTATGTACCTCGTTGATTGATAAAAAACACGAAAAATCTTTAAAACCACAGGAACGTCAGTTTATGTCATGGACAACCATTCCAATGTTATTTGTTCCAACGAAAAAAGTGGACGGCCCTTGTCACAGAAGTGGACTACGTGTTTATCTCATCTCCTCGTAACAGCGATGAGATAATATTACACAGTGTTTGATGCGATAGATGTTAGAATGGAAAGTATTCCAACACTTACTCCAAAGTATTCAAAGATTTCAAGATTTAAGTTTAATTTATTGTGATTCTGTATAAAGATGTCGATTTAAGTATAACAAAATAAATTTAATGATTTTTTAAAACAAATTTCAAAAAACTAAGATATCTATCAACCTAATTCGATTGAAAAATATTTTTCATTTTTAAAATAATTATCATACTAAAAATTTATATATTTCCAACCTACATAAAAATATGTTTTGATATTTTAATCAATAATAGAATATATATTACATAACTGTCCACATTACAAAATGGATTAATCAATAAGTAGCAAGTAGATGTAATTACTAAAAATAATAATAACCATTATTGATTTTTAGCAATTAATAATGGTTATTAATTGCTAAAAAATCAATAATGGTTATTATTACCTACTAATTTGAAGCTGCAAATAAACCACCATAACCATTACCTACCAATTTTCTTTTGAAACAGCAAGTAAATCACATTAACTATTGCCTTCCAATAGCTGGAGAAGTGACCAGATATAAAAAATCAAACAAATAAAATGTAATCTTCCAAATTGCCTGAGAAAAAGTTAAAAAAGAATGAAATATTTGAAGTTCCACTTTAACCTACCAAAACAATGTGCAGTAAAGCTTTTTATGATCCTTAGCCGTTTGGCTCTATGAAGAAACATTCTGCAAAATATATTAAAGTATTGGTAAATCTTAAAATCGTACTTATTTTTTGAGGTTGTTGTTTTAGGTTAAAAAAATGATGTATTATGATTTCCTTTCACTGGAATTCAAATCAGGATGAGCTATGAAGAGATTTCCGTTGACTGAAATTCAATTCAGGATGAAGTATGGTATTTCTAGTATTTATTTAGATCACAACTTACTCCCATGGGACATCCACGACCAGCTGGTAGTCTCCTTTACTATCTTGAAAAGCTAGTACAAAATCTGAAAATCATGTTCATACTGGGTAAACACAAATGGAAGCTATAAACAAAATTAAATCACAAATGTACTCACTCTGGCTGGTTGTTTGAAACATTTTCTCTAAATCCAGAGCAAGAGACTCATAAGATTGATAAGCATTCAAGTCAACCTTTCTACCGATACCCATGCCATCCATATTCACCTTGATATAAAATGAATTCTTCTGGCCCTCCACAACGCTATCCCTTTCTTGGTTTTCTCTTGAAGGCTTGGGAAGGGAGTCGAAAGAGTTTTCTTGGTATGTCCCAATTGCAGGGCAAATTTTTGCTTCACCATTGTCAAGATAATCCCAGAAAAGAGTTAGTTAACCTCTAAATAAGACTCAAATCAAAATAATTAAGACTCAACAATGGGATAGAGAGTTAATTCACTCAATCAAGCCTAACCTACTTCAAAATGGCAGTAGCATAAGATGTGAAAAACTAGTTAAAAGTAAAATGAAGATATGATAAACAAGGAAGATATAAAAGAACTAAAAACAAATAAGTTTTTTATATTCTTCATAAGTGTTTTCTACTATTTAGTATGAGGGGAAGTATAATTCAGTGTCTAATCTGACATTTAAGTTTAAAAAAATATTAAATAAATAAAAAAATTTAGATGTTAAGTTTTAACCTAAACTTAAAAAACAATATATATATATATATATATATATAAACTAAAAAAACTTAATAACACTTAATACTTTTTCTCTGCAACCTAAAAGCTAAGTCATCATTAAAGCTGAGACTATATATATATATATATATATATATATTTCAAGTTATTAAAACTAAAAAAAACTTAATGAAACTTAAATACTTTTTCTGGACAACCTAAGCGCCGAGTCATCATTAAACCAAGGACTTAGGATTTCAAATTTCTCATATAATACAGGGATTTACTAAGTCTAACTAAAAGATATAAAATTAAAAATATATTAGAAATTTATTAAAAAATAATTAAATAATATTAATAAATTAAAACAATTTTTTGTTCATTTGATCTAGCTTGAGTGGTTGACAGGAATGAATGTTACACACAAGGTAGGAATTTCAAAATTTCAAATGGCGGACACCCCTCAAAATTGCCGGTAACAATTAAAATCTGAAACGTTTTCTGTATTTTAAGCCAGAATTTGACAGTCTCCCTAAAATTTTGGCCCATGACTGGCATTTACCTGTCAAATTCCATCCCTGGTTACAGAGATAAAATAAAGCATTGATAACTATCAATTTTAAATAAAATATCATTTTTGAGAGGTATCTAAAATATAGGATTGATAACTACCAATTTCCAATTTAGAGGAGCTTGAGTGGTTGTCGAAATGATTTTACTCTACCCACCCACATTCAATTCTTGTAAGTAACATTATGCTTTTGTCAAGCTTGTAATGATTGACTGGATTATGTATATCGGATTCTTATAAGTAACATAATGCTTTTGTCTATCTTGTAATAATTGACTGGATTATGTATGATATTAAATTGCTACATAACCATACTTGTGAAGCAATCAATTGATGCTTTTGTCAACTCTGTAATGATTGACTAGATTATGTATGATATTAAATTGCTACATAACCTTACTTGTGAAGCAATCAATTGAGTGGATTATGTATGATATTAAATTGCTACGTAAATTTACAATATCGATAGTTAAAAGAAATCAAAACCTTACTCGGTACTTGTCAAGAGGTTGGAATTAGCTTCATTCCAGTTAATCACAGGAGTTTCTTGTTGATTCTTTTTTAATGCGACAGAAGCACTGCCCTGCGCTGGGATTCTTGGTTGGCCTAAAATTGCTTCGTGGTAGCTCTTTAATTGTGGAACTTGGTGGGGAACTGTATCATTTCTGTCAACATGATTGACCCATAATGTTAATTCCAAATCCAGCTCCGGACTGTTATCTCTATAGCTTCCATTTTTATCAGAAGAATATACCTCATGAGTAAGCCCAAAAGTGTCCCTAGTTTCTTTGATACAGTGGTCACTCTTGGGCTGTGAAGTTGTTACTCTTTGATACAGTGGTTCCCATCCCAGAGGCCTATTGATGCAAGAATGGTACTGGTCGTTTAGACTGGAACTGTCACAACGACATAAATTCTCAGGTATCTCTGATCTGACATTGGCAGGAGACACAGAACTTACAGTACACAGTGATTCTGCCATTTTAAGGTGTTCTACCTGTTTTGAGCTGTATAATGGTCCTCGTCGAGTGTCTCGCTCTTACAGAAATATAGTAACTTCAAAATAAAATAAATATAGTGTAACTTCACTACAAAACATATAAATCACAGTGCTTCCGACACGTATTTAATAGAATTTTCAGGAAGAAACAGAGCACGATCAAAGAAAGGGAAATCGTCCGACGCGTTCTGACAACAACCCACAGATTGGGTGGCTCGGATTATATTTGAAGAACTCATCCACATGGTCCTCTTGGCGCGTTCTAAGCCTTTTGATATCAATATCGGCCGTGTCTAAGCACTTAGCTGCAATTTCGGGTGTTCATGTTTATTTTATATTCAATGTTGTACACTCCAAGTTGCATATTTTTATTTTAGATTCATTGCACTCCAAGTTGTAGATTAATTAAATGTTTATTGTTTAGTGATCATTATCAATGACATATAATATAGTTAAAAATTGTTATTATTTCAAATAACATGACAAAGGTATTATTTGTTTTTTACATTTTTTTATGTTATTAGGTACATGTCATGTGCTGCAAGCTTTTCATGGTTTTGTTATTTAAAAAAATTGTAAATTGTAAAAGAGATCCAAATCATTTAATTTTGAAATTATTAGTTTAATTTTCTATATATATATTTAGGGAAAATGTAAGAGCATTTTAAAACTTTTGATATAAACATATCTAGTGTTTAAGAACCTAAATACACTAAACCTAAATACAGTTTCGGGGATAATAAAGTAGATTTAATGGTGTACATCCCAAGTTGTAAAGCAAATAAATGTCGGTTAATTGCACTATTTGTTTTTGGTACACTTTTCATGTTATTAGGATTATGTCACACTTCTATTGTGGGGGCTCTACAACCACACATAAAATTTAACCTAAAATTTCAAAACTAGGTGCATCCATTATTGCATGGAATGTTCCTAAAATTAAAAATTAATCTAAAAAATTCATGTCAACTCATAAAATAAAAAAATTAAAACCAACATAGATCAATCTTAAATGAGGATCTTTAAACCACAATGTGTATCCAATTTCTAGGTTTAAACTTATCTTGATATGTAAAAAAAAGTTAAGATAAAAAAAAATTACACCTAGATAAAATTACACCTCAAGAGATTGGATCCTTCCCAATATCGGGTTTTAGATGGATATATGATGGTATTTATTCCATTGAGAGTATGGAGGAGATTTTGTAATGACATAACATAAATTTACCAATATATATTTCTTCAAATTCTTGGAGCGTTTGGGGTCTAAAGATTGGATGAATTGGCTTGTGTGTCCCATTTTATGGGGGGAGTCACTTTTTAGATTTTAGGTATGGAACCTTTTGGGACCTATTTGAGGGTGTAAATGGAATTTTTGGGGATAAACCAACCCATGGATAGTGTCATAAGCCATGTGTTTATTATAAGCACTGATGTATCTTTCCAACTATCTAAATATTCACTCAATTAGAGTCTGTATGCAAAAATTATGCCTCCTGCAAATTGACCTATCTAGTTGACCACCATGGTATCGAGTGGATTCCAAATCAACTCTCATTTCTCACATAAGTGGATCTAGTAACATGTGTAACGTCAATACCATTATAGAATAACAAAAACCTTAACCCTAATAAGGAGTTGAAGCATGTAAAAACACTAAACCTAACCCTAGATGACTATCAATCTATGTTAAATATCTGGCTGTTAGAAGAGAATGGGGAGCCATTTTTTTCATATATTGTATTTTTTTATAGTTGAGAAACAACATGGGAGTTTCAATGTTATAGAAAAACAGAGCATATATGAGATCATGTAGTATCCATTCTCGCCACAAAGTCATACGTAACTCCATAGAGAATACCATTTCATTTATATTTTCAATTTGACATAAAAAGAAACGCATAGGCCCCATTTGTGGCTGAGTTTTTCTCCATAGTGGTTTTTCCCATGGTATATCTTGTGTTATTCTATAGATTGTGTACTTATTTTCTTTGGTTATGTTTGTTTTGAGTTTCAATTGTTTGACATTCAATAAAAATAAACTAATAGAATAAGAACTAAGTTGCCAGATCCGTTGTGATAAATTGTTCTAGTGTAACATCCACAAAAGTTCACATATCATTGAGAAGTGTTGATGTATATTTATTTTCACAATTCACAGGGTATTTACTGAGATAAACTATAACATAGTGCCTTCGTTCACGTGATATTAAAGAATTTCCCTAATTTAAGCAGATATTGATAAATACCTACCAAAATCATTTTGTTGAGCCCCCTTCCAATACATATTTTGAACTTTAAAACCCTATTTTTATGAGATATTCCCTATTTTGACTATATTCTCCTTTTTATACCCCCAAATACCTACTAATTCCCCATACCCTACCTATACCGGCCTCCCCAATACCTACACTATATTTACTTTATTCTTCACAATTTAAAAACCTCCTTTATACATACACATTATTTAACAAAGTGAATCCTCTATAACACAATTATATAAATTAAATATGTTAAATAATACACATAAATTGAAAAATATGTTTTGTCTTACTCAATTATATAATCTTGAATATTGAATATTAAAGTGTTAATATCATGTCTATAATTCAATGAAAAATATCACGACCTGAGAAATTTGCATCCTTAAGTTTTAATATGTGAACATGGATACCAAAACAATTGGAGATTAATGGGTTCTACTAATATGTTGAATAGTACATAGGCTATGAAAAATATGTTTTGTCTTATTCGATTATATAAATTTGAATATTAAAATGTTAATATCATGCTTATAATTCAATGAACATTAAACGGTCATGAGAAATTTGTATCCTTAACTTTTGATCACTACTTAGGGATGTGAACATTGATATAAAACAATTGGAGATTAATGGGATCTATTAATATCACACTCATTATGTTGACTATGATGTATGGAGAAACTCATATTTTACTAAATAATAGAGCATGAAGAAATATGAAACGTTATAACAAATTAGTATATATAAAATTATTGTGAGATATTTAGAAGCCTAAAATTTTGTATTGTTTTTCTTAATCCAACATGTATAATAATAATTAATGGTTTAATTTTAAAATTCTATTTGATTAATTAATTATTATGTTGGATTGATTATGGAAAATGCTTGTTGTATTGATTTCATTGATTATTACTTTGAATTTGTCATTCAAGCTTCTTTATCAAACTTATTGCAAATGGTTTTTGCATTGATGTCAATGATTCTACTCTTTTCCATTAATACATTGCATTTTTTGATTAAATATATTGATGAAACATATTTCAAGTGTTTGTTGCATTGTTTTCTATGGTTCCTCTCACTGTGATAAGTACATTCCATTTATGAGTTAAACATCTTTATCAAGCATATTGCAAGCATTTGTTGCATTGATTTTAGTGATTTCTCTCTTTGATAGTTATAATCTATTTTAATGGTTGTGAAAATATATGATGACTTCCCTATCTTTTACATCTCACGCACATTGGAAAAATATTTGTACTCAATACAAGAATTCCAACACACGACTCTTCACATATGACACATTTGAACTTCCTCCAAACAATCAATTGTATTATGGAATTTTTGATGTGCAATATTCATATATGTAATTCATACACGGACATCATCCTCAATATGGATTTCTTTAACTAAGATTATGTCAACATTTTTTTCATCCGTATTTTCAATAATTGTTACACATTAAACATCTTGATCAGATATATTGTAAACGTTTGTTGCATTTGTTTTAGTGATTTATCTCTTTAATATGGGGTTTTATTTATAGTGCATTTTAGTGGTTATACATTTGTTTTGAGATGAAAATCTATGGCGAAATCCCTCTCTTTTGCATATTGATCAAGCATATTGCAAGTATTTGTTGCATTGTTTTCGATTATTTATCTCTTTGATATAGGATAAGGGTTACACATTAAAGGTCTTGATGAAGCATATTGAAAGTGTTTGTTGCACTGATTTTTCAATGATTTCTCCCTTTGATATATGGTTTTAGTTATAGTTCATTTTAGTAGTTGTGTATTGGTTTTGAGATTAAAATATATGATGAATCCCATCTCTTTTACATCTTGATCAAGCATATTGCAAGCATTTTTTGCATTGATTTAAGTGATTTCTCTATTTGGTAAAGTATCAAGGTTACACATTAGATATCTTGATAAGCATGTTGCAAGTGTTTATTGCATTTATTTCAATGATTACTCTCTTCAATACAGAATCACAGTTATATGTCTATCTTAGATGTTGTGCATTGGTTTTGAGATGAAAATCCATGATGACTTCCCTCTCTTTACATATTGATCGAGCATATTGCAAGAATTTGTTGCATTGATTTGAGTGATTTATCTCATTGATATAGGATAAGGGTTACCCCTTAACCATCTTGATCAAGTATATTTCATACATTTGTTGCATTGATTTTATTTATATCTCTCTTTGATACAACGTTTTATTTATAGTGCATTTTTTGTGTTAGTGCATTGGCTTTTAGATGAAAATATCCAGTGCCTTCCCTCTCTTTTACATCTCATGCACATTAGAATAGTATTTGTATTCAATACATGAATTATACAATATGCCTCTTCAAATACATGAAAAATTTGAACATCAACAAACCTATCAATCCTATCATCGAGAAATCATTAAAAAATTTCATCATAGATTTTCATCTCAAACACATTCTTGTACATGATGATGATCGTCTACAAAATTATTTTATGTGACCACCTACGATTGTATCCAACCTAGATCCATCTTAACTTTGAATCTACCATCCGTTGAGAGGGATCAAATCCCTTGAGTTGCAAGCCTCTCCAATGAGAGATATGCAATAAAAAAGGTTTTCACCTTGAGGGATTTGATTTCTCTCAATGTATGGTAAATCGAGAGTTAAGATGGATCAAAGCTTGTTAAGAATATTTTCAAAATATGTTTTGTCAATATAAACTATTTTATTAAAAATTCTAAAGAAAATATCCATAATTAATTATCTTTATATTCGATGAGTAATACTTGTACTATAAAAATGTAGTTCCCCTCAAGGTTCCGAAATCCTTAACTCAGTAATATAATATTTATTTTTAATTACATCTTCATTTTTTCTATTCTAGAAATGCAAGAAGTTTAGTTTTACACAACAAATAATCCCTAGTGTTTCAAATAAAAATGACTAAAATTATATTTAGTCATATGAGTACAAGAATGTTTTATAAACAATATAACTACAAGCAATTTATAAGAATAAGCAGTTCTTTCAAATTTATAGGAAAAACAAAAAAAATTACCTCTATTAAATGACCCTTTTTTAAAATAGGAAAGAAAAACTACAACTATAAACTTGAGTTGAGTTTCTTCCTTGGTCATTTCCAAACGCAATACCATATTTTAACCTCCCAACCAACTAGGGGCCTAATGGGCTCCCAAGCCTAAGAATCCTTCAAACTGACTTCCTATCCCTCTATACCCAAAACCCACAAATAGTGATGCACCTCCATGTACGACTCGATCATGACATGTTTTCACTTCTCAAGATTCTTCAAACACCTTCAAACGCTTCTTTTTTCTTCATAAAAATAGACCCACTTCCTTCTCCTAACTCTACTTCTCTATTTATTCTCCCTCTTTCCCAAAATGATTCCACTTCCTTCTTCCCATAAAATATTAATTTTTACAATATTTTATTTATTCAACCTATAAAATTCAATGTACATTAAAGTATTAATAAAAAATATACCAAATAAATGAAGTGATAACTCTCCACAAATTTTGAGACGATTATAACTTTGAATCCACTTACTACATTAATACACCCTCAACAGTCAAGTTAGTCAACATGGACAAATGGTAATTATGAAATTTTATATGATTATTTTAATTTATTGTAAATAAAATGTAACGTTTCATATGTTTTTTTGGAGTGACCAAATGTCGTGTAAATGTATTCCTCTTTTCTCTATGTTGTAATGTGATCTATAAAGAAGGAATACATGATGGAGTTTGATTTTAACATTTATTTTTTCTTCCAATCCTCTATGACCATGTAAAATGAGTATGGGGTTATTAACTTATCAATTTTTATGTGGTGACAATGTTGATACATACCTTTTATTATTTCTTTTAATGGGTAGATACAACTTTGTTTTCTCTCCATTTCCATTGTCTCAAGTTCTCTATATATTATAATTATATATTTTTTTTAAATAATATGTAGAACACCACATAACACATGTAATCACATGGGATACATATAACACATTTCTTATATATATATATATCAAACATTATTTGAGATTGAACAAGTGTAACACCCCGGTTTTGACCCCATTTGCATTAAATGTTTATGATGTATATATTGTAATTAATCATGGTGGAGCTAAAGGCAAAAACCCCACCATCGATTTATCATTTTATGTTCCTGCTATACCATGCTATCCAGCACATCATAATTATGGTATCATGTAAATATGCATTTTAATTAAAATCAACCCCAACCAGCTATGTCAATGCAACCATAATGAAAAGGGCATGATTTTCCTAAGGATAAGGAGGGGGGAATTATTTAACCTTTGGGGCCAATAGGAAAAAGCCAATTGTCAATAGGAGAACCCATCAATCAGTCAACTACCCATTTTGTATTTTTCTCCCAATCATTAAATTCTGCCAGAATGTGGTTGAGTTAGTTATTGCATGGGGATGGGAAGAGTATGGGAAGCAATTTCGAATTTGGGGAAAACCCATTTTTGGGGAAAACCAATTTTGACTTTTGGGGAAAGTAATCACCAAAAACTGCATGCCATTTGGCCCATTCAGCCATGTTCTTCATTTTCTCACGCAGGGAAGCTTGGGGAGCTATTTACTTCCATAATTTTTCTTGATGTATGTTTCTCATTCACGAATTGGAGCCCCTAGGAGGTTTACCATCACCATTCGTCCATGTTGGGTTGTTGTATATGTGTTTTTACCTCACGTGGACAGCCGTTCTTCACTCTCCTAGATTAGAATTTTGTTTTGGGTGATGAACTATGGCTGGGTTTCCTCCCCAACGTATTTGTGACATTCTCCACCATTTTCCAAGCTAAGGAATCGATATGGGTTAATTTTTCAAAATTTGGGGTTGTTGTGGATTCTTGTTGAGTCGTTTTGGCCACGATAGGGCCAAGAACGACTCAGGAATTGAATTTCCTAGTCAAATTTGTGTATTACCCAAATTGTCACCTTGGTTTTTTTCTATGGTATTTGCTTTTCTTCCCTAGAGCTGTGAATTGCTCAATTTTGCTATGTGTATTTAGTGGTTGGTCTTTGGACTGAATTGGAGTGGGAATGAAGGCTTGGTATGCTTCAATGTATGGTTTTGCTTCCGCTGTATGGTAATAATGTATGTATGTTTAGTTCAAAGCATTTCAGTTTTTATGTGTGTATGTTCATGGGGCTAGTTGCCCACATAGATAATAGTATGGTAGCGTTCTCTTCGTCGGTCGGAGGGTCGGGGACATTACAACAAGAAAATAATTAACTCTAAAATACTAAACAATAGAATAAATTATAATTATTTAAGTATATTTTTAAAATTTGATAAGAATTATTAGAATAAATAATTAGTTTCTTATATGTTTAGATTTAGAATTTGACATTATATTTTATATGGGAATAAAATTATAAAATGATTAATAGTCTATATTTTATTGATTTGATCATCATCATTAGTTAAATAAAAATATAAATTGAAACAACTTTTGTCATACAAGCATAGATCGTAGGAAAAAAAATGAGCACAACAATAGGATAATTCATGTTATTGTAAGTTTTAATAACCATAAATATGGAATACTCAGTAAACCCCAAGTCTAAAAATGATCAAAATATTTATAAAGGAAGATCTCATTCAAGAAGATCATAATGGATTAAGAAAGGAAACCAATAAGGTAAAAGAAATTGGAAAGAAAGGAAAATAGGAAATAATTGACAATATAAAATAATTATTATTAAGGATAGAGACCAAAAAAAATAGCAATAAATAGGAGTTTGGGACATTCTAGATCCTCTCGTGGAACTATAATTACTTTCCATGGGGAAAAACATTCATGTTAACTCTGATATCAACATAATTTTATATTACATTGCTTGTTGAAAATGAGGAGCATGCATAATCTAATGTCCCTTCCATAGAAGGATTCATCTTGTAATCAATATGGAAACTAATATTACCATAGAGGAATCATAGTCATAGCATGTTACATATATGGGAAAATTTTCCCTCATATTTATCTTCATTGAAAAGATCCTTTCAATCAACACCTATGAATGGAGATTTCAAATATTAAGGCTAAGAAAATATATATAGCAATATGTTATTTTTCACCTATTAATTTGACATTTTATCACATGAATAATTTACATAAATTGTCATTATAATGGATTAGAACAATATATTGACAACCTAAGAAATGAACGAAATATCATCTTGCTAGGACACTTTAATGCTAGAATAAAACTAACCAAGCTATTATCTTAAGCAATTATTCCAACCATAATCATCTATGGCTAGCTGCAAACATTTTGTTAGATAGAAAATACACAAGGAAATTAAAGCCATGGTTGAGAATTTTTTGGTGTTGATCTTATCAAATTTTGTATTTCCAAATATCTAATAATTTGCATTTGTCTAAGGAAGTGACTAAAATCCAAATAGATGACTTGTATCCATGGGATTGGTAGTATCTTTGTATATTATAAAATATATGATCTGCCATATACAACCAAATGGTAAATTATTACATCTTAAATTATCATTAGATTGACTTTGATCATAAACCTTTAACCCTAACTCTACACTTTACCAAGCACAAAAGCGTCATAACCGAGAACTCTAATAGCAACAAGAATGTTATCTTTGATTAAAAATATAACTAATATATTTAGATTGGATTCAAACTGTGAATTAAATATACAATTAAATTAGGAAAACATTGATGATATGTGTCATAAATTTACCACAATCCTCTCTAATTCCATTTAACAATTTCTCTATCATGGTGTAATATAAAAAGGAAAATATAATGACCAAGCCTTGGAATGATAAAGAGGGAAACATGATAGAAAATAAATTAGGGATTATTATAATGAGTCATTCAAGTTTTACAAGCTCTAATGTACAAATCCATAATTAAAAGGAAAAATATGTATTAGATAGATAGAAAGAAAGACAAGTTTTTCACCTCTCTAAGATAATTCCTAAGAAATCCCTGAGAGAAATTCTAACTTGTAAAACAAAATAAAACAATATGATTTCCTTGAGTGACTTGAATATATACCTTAGAATGATTTATGAATCATCTTATGTTGTGAATATGCAAACCCTAAAATATCCTCATTATTTGAGATTGAACAAGAAAATAATGAACTCTAAAATTCTAAACAATAAAATAAATAATACTTTTTAGGTTTATGTTTAAAATTTGATAAGAATTATCTAAATAAATAAATATCATCTAGATTTAAAATTTGACATAATATTTTGTATGGGAAGGAAAATGAAAACTTGCTTAATAGTTTAAAATGTATTTATTTGATCATCATCATTAGTTAAGCAAAAATACAAATTGAAGCAACTTTTCTCATACAAGCATAGAAAAAAAATTGAGCACAACATTAGGATAATTCATGTTATGGTAAGTTCTAATAACCATAAATATGAAATACCCAGTAAACCCCAAATCTAAAAGGGATCAAGATATTTATAAAAGAATATCTCATTCAAGAAGATCAAGATGAATTAATAAAGGAAGTTGAAAAGGTAAAAGAAGTTATAAAATAAGGAAAATGAGAAATAATCGACAATATAAATGTTTGGGGTTGATTAAGGATTAGGTAGTTACTCTTTCCGTGATTCCTGTCAAGAATATTATCATGGATGTAATGGTTATTGATATTCCCCCAAACTTTTGCATGTTGTTGTCTAGGCCCTTGGGATTCAAAGATGAAAGGAACCCTACAAATGGACATGTCTTATGCAACAATTCCACTTTTTAGAGAATACAAGAAACTATACAGAGAGAAGAGACTGGCCTATGTGCCGAGTAGTCATGAAAGACCTCATAATCATCCGATATATGCAATTGACACTGACCTAGGCTCTTCCATTTTCTATAATGATTTTTCATATTGAAGAATACTTACCAGTGGTAAATGAGCATAAAGAGGATAAATATTTTCCTAGGAGACAAGAGGGATGGAGTATGGACCATGTATTTTGATGGGTCAATAAGTAAAGACGGATTTGGTGCTGGTGCCTAGATCATTTCTTCAGATAGAGAGTTTAAGGTTTATTCTTTTAAGTTAACATTTGTTGAATGTACAAACAATGTAGTTGAATATGAGGCTATGCTTTTAGGGTTAAAGGCATTAAACAAGTTGAAAACAAGTAGGATAGATGTCCTTGGAGAGTCAAAGCTAGTTATTAATCAAGTAAATGGAACCATTAGACCAAGCACCCTAGGATGAGAAAATATAGGAATGAAGTTTGGGATATGCTTAGGAATTTTTTCAATGAACATAGAGTGATGGTGATTCCCATAATACAAAATAAGATAACTTATTCTTTGGCTACAACTAATGGAAATTTTAAAATATTTGTTTATTCAAATAAGAAATACAAAATTGACGTTGTAAACAGACCTTTCATTCCTAATAATTCTAAGTATTGGAAATTTTTTGAATATGATTTGCAAATTAAAAGGTTCTTAGAGAAGTTAGATGAATTTTCCAATACACATATTGAAGGAGAGAATTAGAACTTGGAAAATGCTCAAGAGGATGAAGGATTTGCAATTGGAGATGAGGAACAAAAAAATATGAAAGGTATGATTGGTGGAAAGGATATCATTCAGTTCAAAATTAATTTTATTCCAAAAAACCCCAAAGTGAATCCCCATGAAGATGAGATTCAGGATCAATACATTTGAACAGAGGACCACCCTAAGATAATAAATCTTTCAAAATCTTTGCCAACATAGGCAAAGAATAAATATATTTAGTTGATGAAAAATTTCTCTGATATTTTTGCATGGAGATATGAAGACTTGAAGGATTATGATACATCCATTATTCAACATACTATTCCGATCAAACCAGGAGAAAAAAATTTTAGGCATAAACTTAGAAGAATTAATACCATATCGCTTCCTTTGATTGAAAAAGAGGTTAAGAAGTTATTTAATTCCAAAATCATTGTCACACTTAGGTTCTCAATGTGGGTATCCAATTTAGTTAATGTCATGAAAAAGAATGGAGAGATTTAAGACTGTGTGTTGATTTTAGGAATTTAAATAATGTTTCTTTGAAAGACAATTACCCATTGGAAAAGATGGATCATATCTTAGAGAAAGTTGTTGTGTGGAGACAATTTCTATAATGGATGGATTTTCAGGGTACAATCATATAAAGGTTCACACACAAGATTAGGAAAAAAAAAACATTTACAACACCCTGGGGAACTTTTATGTATGCTAAAATGCCATTTGGGCTGATGAATGCAAGAGCAACGTTTCAAAGGGTGGTGTATATTGCATTTGCTAAGGAAAAGGAAAAATTTGTTGTAGTATATATGGATGAAATTACAATATATGTAAAGTCTGACAGGGATCATATCAAACACATGGAAAATGTATTTTTGAAATATAATAGGTTTGGTATCCCTTTGAACCCCAGAAAATAAAAATTTTCCATGCAAGAAGGGAAGTTGATGGGTCACATTATTTCAAAGGATGGGATTAAAATTGATCCTAACAGGATAATAGCTATTTTGAAAGTGGACATACCAAGAAATAAAAAATAAATTCAATCTTTCATTGGGAAGGTAAATTTTCTGAGGAGATTCATTCCAAGTTTTGCAGAAATCCTGAGAAGTGTAACTAATATGATGAGAAAATATTGTGATATTAAATGGACAATGGAAGCTAAAAAATATTTCAATGATATCAAAAATGAAATAACAAAAGCACTTGTTTTGATTTTCCTAGATTTATCCAAAGATTTCATTGTCTTTTCTTTAGCTTTAGAGAACACTATAGATGGGGTTTTATTACAGAAAAATCAGCAGAATGCATAACAACCTATTGCATTATTTAGTAAGATATTGAGATTTGAAAAGCTGAAGTATGACATAATAAAAAAACAAGACTATGCATTGATCAAATCAAAGAAGGATTTTAGAGTTTATATTTTGCATTTTCATATCATTGCTTATGTACCAAACAATGTCATAAAGAATATCCTCACTCAGCCAAATCCTGAAGGGAATAAATCCAAGTGGATTGCAGTATTGTTGGAGTGTAATTTGGAGATCAATCCCACTAAGTTGGTAAAGGGTTAGGGATTGGCCAAATTAATGACTGATGCAAATTATGAATCCTTGAAGATAAATTTCATGTCTAATGTTTCGAGTGGGTTAGACTCAGAATTGTAGGTAATCAAATATTATTCTTTGTCTTGTTGGTACAGTGATGTTGTCTATTTTTTATAGAACTTGCATGCACCTCCATAATTGAGCAAGACTAGAGCCAGATTTGTGAAGTTGAAAGAAAGAAAAATTTGTATTCTGAATCAGTGTTTGTATTGGAGAGACCCAGGGGAATTCTGTTAAATTTTTTACTTGAAAATGAGGCTGAAAAAACTATGAAGGAATTTCATTAGGGGGTATGTGGAGGACACCATTCATGGAAGGTAATGATTAATAATATTTTAAGACCATGTTTTTATTGTCCTACTATTTTTTCTGATATGTACAAAGAAGTCACAACTTTCCATGAATGCCATATTTTTTATGGAAAAATAAAATTAATGCCCTTACCTTTCAATCCAATCTGAGTGAAAGCACCATTCCAACAGTGGGGGTTAGATTTTATTGGAGAGATTAATCCCAACTCTTATGGCCATCACAAGAGGATCTTGACTACTACAGACTATTTCACCAAACGTATTGAATCCATACCAACTAGAATATCTACATATACTATTATTATTGACTTCCTTGAAAATAATATTCTCTCTAGGTTTGGGTGCCCCAGGAGGCTAATAACAGATAATTCACATGCTTTTAAGTCCAAGAAACTGATTAATTTCTACCACAAGTACATCCATATAATCCTAAATCATTCAACATCATACTAGCATCAAGTAAATGGACTTGTTGAGTCTGGAATGTATATTCGAAAAGATATATTTTATTTACTGAATTGATGAATTTTATAGGGAGAACAACACATCTTTATACAAATCAAGTGTCACAATTAAATGATGTGACCTATCAAGTCGTTCATTAATAAATAAAAAATTACTAACTAAGTAACTAAACTATTTAGTTTTATTACAAGTCATCCTTCTCTGGAATACTTTGTCCACGAAGTATTGCTAAGGATGGGTGGCGTGAATGAAAATATTCATTCTCCCATATAGTTTCATCATCTGGTAAGTTTCTCCACTTGATAAGGTATTCATTGGATGATCTCGAGCGAAGTGTTTTGGTTTTAATTTCTAAAATGCATTATGGTTCTAGCACTAATTTGCATTCATCATCTAACATAGGAAATTTAGTTTGTATGTTAGTGGTTGAGCCCAATTTCTTCTTTAGGCATGACACATGGAAGACGTCATGTAATTTTCCTTTATTAGGGATGTCTAGAGCATAGGCCACTTGTCCCACTCGCTTTTGAACTTGATGTGGACCATAGAACTTGGGTGCAATTTTATGTTTTTGGAATTTTTAGTAAAGTTAGTTTACGCAGTTGAAGGTGAACAAACACCCAATCTCCCACTTCAAATTGTTAGTCAGTTCTTTTTGACACTGCTTGTTGTTTCATGTGGTTTCTTGCTTGTTCGATATGGTTCTTCAAAATGTGGATGAACTCATCATATTTTGCTAGGTAATCTCTTACTATTGGAACTTTGAAATTGTTGATGACATATTCTCTTGTTGTAGGAGGTGGATACCCATATAAGGCTTGAAAAGGTGACATTTTTGTTAATGTATGATATGTACTATTGTACCACCATTCTGCAAGGTGTATCCATTGTACCCATTGAGTTTGTCGGTTGTTCACTAAATTCCTCAGGTGTCCTTCAAGGCATTTGTTTACTACTTCATTTTTTCCATCAATATGAGGGTGGTACAAGATACTTATAGTTAATGAATTCCCAACTTGGTGGAACAATTATTTCTAGAATTTATTGGTAAATTTCGGGTCCCTGTCACTAACAATAACCTTGGGAAACCTATGGAGCTTAAATATATTCTTTACATAACTATCTACGAATTGGATTGCTTTTGCTTTGGATGAAATACTAATGAAATGAGTATATTTGGTTAATTTGTCAATGACTACAAATATCATTAGAGGAAATTTCAACTCAAAATAGGCCTCCTAAAAAAATTAATAAAATAATAGTTAAAATAATAAAATAATATTTATTAATTTTCGAGGAAGAAAAGAAAAAAACAACTTTTTTGTTTGTATTTTCGACATATCTCCCCGTGTTTTTACTCAAATTTCAATCAAGAGATCTCATTGGATGCAGAATTAAATTCCGCATCCACCGAGTACCCACTCGACATACTTTTTATGGACCTGGATACCCCAAAAATAAGAAATACCTTAAAAACATGATGATGGCATATCATCACATTTTTCAGGTATTTCTTGTTTTTGGGGTATATGTATCTATAAAAAGTATGCTTAGTGGATACTCGGTGGATGCAGAATTTAAATTTGCATCCAACAAGCTCTCCCAATCGAAATTTAAGTAAAAACACATGGAGATATGTCGAAAATACAAACAAAAAAAGTTTTTTTTTTTTTATGATACCTATCCCCAAATTTATATTAAAAAAGTGTTTAAGACCTATACAGTATTTCAAATTTAAATCAATTTCATTAGATAACACATGATGGCATGGAATTTGAATTAGAGTTAAAAGGCCCATTTTGAGTTGAAACTTCCTCTAATGACTATCCTTTCCTTCTGATGTAGGAAGGTCGGTGATAAAATACATGGATACCTTAGACCATTTTTGGGCTGGAATATGAAGGGGTTGTAGGAGATTTGGAGGAGCCATTGTTTTGAACTTCTGCCTTTGAAAAGTATCACATTTAACCACATATTTATGGATATCAGTCTTCATTCCCTTCCAAAACAAGGATTGGATGATATTGTGGTATGTTTTAAAGAAACAAACATGGCCCACTGACAGGGAGTCATGGTTGTCTTTTAAGGCTTGAGTTTTGAATTTTGGGTAAATATATTCTTTGTTTGTACCATAGTATGTCTTTTTCCCATGAATATTTGGAGTTTTTTGCTTTGTTTTTTCCAACTTCTTCAATTAGTTTCTATGTCTCAGGGTCTTTCACATACTCAATTTGGACTTCTAAAAGCCATTCAGGTGTTAAAATATGTAATGATGACTTATGTGGTATATTGGTAACATATCATTAAAAGGCATAAAATAACTCTAATATTATAAAATAGATTTATCCCACATGCATCATTGTAATTATATACTTTGTAACCGTTTTATATATAAAGAGGTGGAAATTCATTTATCCCACATGTGTTATGGGATGTATTGTAATCCAAATCTCTTGGTATATAAGAGAGGTGAATGAGACCCTTTTGGGTATGTGTTGATTTTAGTTCATCACACATCACATGATGTGTATGTCATTTGTACACACATGATTGTGACATGTTTGGGTGATGGAGCTTGATGTGATGCATATGTGAGGATGTCGTGTAATCTTGGAGATCTATATTCAAACTTATGGAAGATGTAATCCTTCTAGTGGATGTAGCCCATATTAGGTGAACCACGTATATCGGTGTTATCCTGTTGTTCTCTTTTATCCAATTTTATTTTGTGATTTATGGTTCTTGGTAGATAGAAGGATAGACTAGTATTGATTTCCATAGTTTATATTGTGTTATGATATTATTTCATATGTTCACAATATTCTAACATAGCATCAAAACAGGGTGCTATGCTCTACCTTCTTCGATATTTTTTTTATTTTTATTTTCAAGCAACATATGTTCATGATTTTACTTGCATTTTTCATTTTTCTGTGGTTTTGTGACCCGATATATAATACCCATGTTGTCAAAACCCCAAATTTACACAAAAAATTAAAATTTTAAAAAGAACATAAAATGCCGAGACTGTGGTTTACTAACAGCTAACAGTTAGCTATAAAAGAAACAGTTACTAGATTAGTTTATACTTAATCTAGATTAGGTTTACTCAACATTCCACTTTTTGATACAAGGTTAGGTTTAACTTGTGCATTTTTTCTTCTTTCAATTTGCTAATGAATTTTTATTTTGCGACAAGTAGGTGGAACTGTCCTTGGATACCGGGGCTTACTTAGTGTTTAAGCTAACGCAGAAAGCTTACTTGTTCTTACAGGTTCTACAGGTATGAATGATCGAGTAACGTCTTTAAGTCCATAAAGCATCCAACAATATTTCTATTTGCAAAAATAATTAGTTTAATAGATACGTTGTTATATATCAAGCTACTTCTACGAGGTAAAACAAGTATTTTTGTTTCCTTCAATTATTCTTATCAATGAAATACATGTAAATGAGTTTGTTTCTTAAATGTAAGTAGCAACAGTAAAATACTTTGCTTGGTTCACAACTTGTGATCTTTTTTGTGAGTTATTTCTACTTTAGAGTGTATAACCTATAATGCTATAATGATTGTTCTTTTCAGTGTTATACATTATCAACTTATAGTATTAGTATAACCAACTGCTTGGTGTTTATCTTCTGAAGTGAAGATGACTGTTTGTAAGGTTCTAATCATTATAGTGAAGCATGTAGTTCTAAGGACTTAGATTCTAATGGGATTATCCCATTCAGTTTTCTTAATTTTCTGTAATACTTATCTTGAATTGAGTCACTATTCACAACGGTTTATTTCAGGCCAAAGCTTTCAGGTAAGATTGATTTACTACTTCATTCAAGCACTAGATAGTTCTAAAATTATGTTGCTACTCAAAAGCATGGTGAAAATATTAGTACATGCCATATTTGAGTTAAATAGCCAAAAGCTATTAAATTTCGTTAATCTGAGATATATAAGAATTTATAAAAGTGTTTCCATAAAACACATAGTCAACATCCTAGATTTTGCCACCCACTGAATTTAAGGTTTTCTATGATACTCACCAATACACATAAACTATCTTGTTTATTAGATATCCATGTTTATCTGTCATTCTGATTATAAACAAATTAAATTTATAAAGTTCATGATTCTATTAAAACTATGTTGTGTAAATTTATAAATTCACAACATGAATATTGGTGGCAACAAGATTAGCCATTCATAGACTATTAGGAATACTTTATAAATAATATTATAGTTTTGCTTGGTGATTAAATAGCCTTTTACTTGGTATCTCCCTAAGTATCATACAATTTCTCCATAAACAAAGTTATGATAAGCACATGGCTTACCAAAATTCATATATGTAATATCGATGCTATGATGAAATGGATAAATGGTTAACGATGATCTAAATCTTTCATGCATGAATTATTTTGAGTTAAACTCTAGTTCTATATGTTGCATCGAATGCTAGGTCAACGTAAAGCTTATTATGGATAAACATGGTAATTATAAAGTTCATGTTATAACTTGATGTCGTAAAGGAATGAGGTATTAGACCAATCCATCAATTGGTTCATAGGTAAAGTTTTGTAATATAAAATGTTGGTATTCGATTATTATAGTTCTGAACTATATGATGATTAAATGTTAACTTGTCAATGATCCGAGGGTTAATGGTTCGATACCCAAACAACCGTAGGTTGACAATATAATATCATAGCATATTATAATTATTTGAATGAATAATATACTTGCATGCATATTCACAGATTATAATATAGATCATTGTAAATCATTGCATGTAGGTGACTATAGCGTCAACCCACTCCATGGCTAAAATTTAAATGACCATGTGGCTTGCTCTGGGCCAAGTGTTGAAAGTATAAAATATTGTTGTAACCTTACTCTTGTTATTCACCTCCGTGTTTCTCAGGCCTTCGGGACGCTTTGCAACTGTTTCCATGGCCGCCATGTTACCTTGTTGTTACTAGTTGTGCTCTGAGTCTGGCTTACATTAGTTTCAGTCTACCATAACTATTCTAAAAAGAAACTTTATGTGAACTATGTGTGTGATATCTCTGCAAGTTCTACAGAGAGTCGTGGCAAAGGGTTTTACATCCTGCAAGAGGCTCCTTGTTTGTTTTCTCCATGGCTTGCCCTTGCAGAGATAGTTACATAAATTGCTTGCTGCGGTTTCAGCACTACCCTTGGTGTAGGGTTTGTAAATCTCATTTCCACGCCTTGCATTGTTGGTTACAGCTTTGACTTTGATGTCTAGTTCTTGCTTGTCCATTTTCCATGCCTCCTTCCTCTACTATTGTCATTGGTTTGTAAATGAGTGTCTGGTTCCTCTGTCGCTGCGAGAATGAAGACTTGGCTCTTTGTTTCATTGGTGGTGGTGCTACTATTCCTTCGTGGCTATATCACCTTCACTGCCAGGTAATATAATTTCTAAAAGATTAAAAACTAGACCGGTTTCTTTTTAATTGGTTTTGATATTCATAAATTTAATTAAACTTAGGTCTTCTTTCTTGCAGGTGACAGCTTGCTCGTGTTGGCAACGATACTTCGAGGAAAGCTTCGGCACTATGGCTACGGATAAGCCATGGATAACTGATGGCATTCCAAGCTTGTTCAGACCTTAAGGGACAATTTTTGGTTGGAGGTTATGTCCTGCAAGTGAAACTTCATGGGTTACTATTCTTTGGTCTACTTATTTAGGTTTTATTTTTATTGTTAAACCCTTGCTGTTAGCAGGGTACTCCGGCTTATGTCGTTACTTGTAAATTTTTTTCTTATTTGTTTATGTATACTGTTATGTTAATAGATCTTGTGGCCTGTCATGCCATATACTGTTTAGTTTTTTTCAAAGCATAGGGATTTTTCTCCTTGAGTTTGAACTTCAGTTAAAATTTACGCCCTTAAGGTAATTTTGTATATTAGGGTTTTTACCCTTACTCACCTGTATAAAAGAAATCTTGTTAATGTATATTGTTTATCTGGAATTAATGGTATTGTTAAAAGCTTAACTTGTTGCCCCAACATGTTTTAATTATTTGATTTCAAGCTCAGATATTTGAGCTAGGTTACCTGTAAGTGTCGTGTGTGTAAATAATTTGTTGATTTATTCTTTAATTTTTTCATTTAATAATTTAATGAGTTAATTATTATTACAGGTATATAGCATTTTATATTACCCTAGTTAACTTTTTTCACTGTCCTTGAAGGACTGTAATAATATGCAATAGATTTATTGTTTAGAATACTAAATAATCCTGAACCTTGGATTATTGCTTAACTGATTATGAATTACAATGTTAATGCTATGAGGGTTTTGACCCTGCGCTTTATTTTATAATTAATTTTTATTTAAACTATTTACATGAATTAGTTCTTTTATAAGTAATCTTTATTTAATGTTATTTATCATTGCATTTAGTCTATTTTATTTAAATAACATATAGATAGGTTTGTTATCGTTCCTTGTTACCATGTTTTATATTGATGTAGCTAAATAAGAGAAATAACAATACTAGTATTACATGGTTAGGTAATATAATCAATAAAATAAATTGTGTAAAACAACATTTATTCTTTCTCCACAGAAATAAATGAGTGTTATATCTAAGTTGACTCTTTTACCTCTGTTACAGGTTACTACTTTAATTTTACAGAATAAAGTTTTGTATAAGAATAATAACCTATTTACTGTAACAACTTATTAAAGAAATAAACCTACTATGTATAAAGTATTATGATTATTTCTTTGTCGGCATTTTTATTATAACAGTCTGGTTTAAACAATAAACTTAATTAGACAGGTTAAAATTCTTTCTTGAAAACAACTTTATGCGGAAATAAATTATTCCATTATTCTGAAATACATAATAACTCTATTCAATCCATATTTCTATCATATTATTCATCTATTTTAAAATATACTGGCTGTGGTAGAGTACGGCCTGGTCCATTCCAGACGTGGAAAAACATAGGTTAGGATTATTTTTCATCAATTACAGATTCAATATTTCAAATAACTAAAGGATTACAATCTCTAACAGTTCACTACAAAACATTCAATCATTCATTAATCATTCAATCTCAGATATAAAATTTTAACACAATAAAATAAAAGACTGTAGAACCTGTTTAAGCTGGACAACAACAGCGTTGGGAGGCCGTTCCTCCCTTCCAACTCCTGGAGAGTGCTCAAACAACGTCTTCTCAGGATCCCTGAGCCTGTTCTTGGTCTCCTTGGCTGAGAAGTGGTGGAGCAAGCAACCACTTACTAGTCGAATGACTTAGTAATCACTCTGCACTCAATAGTAAGATCCTTCAGTTGAAAAGCTGCACTAGATCACTTTCTGCAGTTTACCCCTCAAACACCTTCCACAAATTCCCTTCCCAATGAAATCCTTTGAAGTACATTCACCTGAATAATTCTCCTCTTGGAATGAGCAGCCTCAACTTTCCTCAATGGGCATTTTTATTAAGGTTACCTAGGTCTTTTTGCGTTAGTTGTCATTAATTGAGCCACCTACTCTGATCCCACTTTCTTGGGGGATCATGACCCCAAATGTAGGGAGGTTGGCACCTGCAACATTGGAAGTGTTTGAGGATGCTGCCACTTGTCTATTTGCTCTCCACCCAGTCTCCTCCGCCAACTTGACCAGTAAACACTCTTTTAATAGCTCCCCCAAGCCGTTGTCTCCACTTTTATTTATTTAAAATTAAAATATTCATAATTACATTCAACATCCTTGACTCTGTTGAGTCATCAATTACAACTTAGCATAAAATTTAACATATTGTATTGAAATAAAATCAAATATGATAATATTATTTTTGTAAAATTGGGGCATGTGACATACACACCCCCTTAGAATATAATATTGTCCTCAATGTTATTTATTCTTCATCCTCAGAATGCCCTTGGAACAGAATTGGATATGCATCTCGCATTTTACTTTCCAATTCCCAGGTGGCCTCCTCTAGACTAAGGTGCTTCCATTGCACCTTCACCTGTCCAATGGTGCGGTTCTGAAGTGTGATATCCCTCCACCCAAGGATACAGTCTAGTTCCACGAGAAAATATCCTTCTGGTTCCACCTGTACATCATTCCAGTTAACAACATGAGTAGCATCATGAACATATTTATTTAATACGGAAATGTGGAAAACATTATGTACTCTTAAATTGGGTGGTAATGCTAATTGATAAGCTACTTTTCCTATCCTAGAGAGAATTTCAAATGAAGCATAGTAACAAGGTGCCAATTTTGCACAACTCCCCGGTCTCAGAGAGCTCTTTTTGGGCCTTACCTTGATGAACACATGTTCACCTACATGAAACTCCTCTGAAGTTATTTTTAAGTCTGCTTGACTTTTCTGCCGATCCTGTGCCACTTTCAGATTTCCCTGCACTTGTTTTACAATTTCTTCCATTTATTTTAACAGTTTTGGAACTAATACCAATCTATCCACTGGATTACTCCAAGAGATAGGAGTATTACATTTTCGTCCATATAAAATTTCAAAAGGACTAAATCTAGCTGATATTTGATAATTACTATTATAAGCAAATTCTACCAGATGTAAATAATCCTCCCACTTACCTGGCTAGTCTTTTACATACATTCTTAATAGATCTTCTAGTACTTAGTTCACTCTTTCACTTTGTCCATCTATTTGAGGATGAAATGAAGTACTAAAATTTAATGTAGTGTTTAACCCTTTAAATAAAGACTTCCAAAAGTTTCCTGTAAATTTAGGATCTCTATCTGAGATTATGACTTTTGGTACTCCATGCAATCGAAAAATATGTTTTAGAAAAATATCAGCTATGTTTGCATCTTTATAAGTAGTCTTAACAAGTATAAAGTGAGCTTCTTTGCTTAATTTATCAACTACTACCATGATAGAATCATTCTGATTTTGGTTTCTAGGCAGCCCAGTAATAAAATCTAGACTAATTATCTCCCATTTCCAGCTAGGAATGGGTAATGGCTGAAGCAAACCAGCTGGGTGTTGATGTTCAGTTTTTACTTGTTGACATTCAAAACACCTAGCAATATATTATGTTACTTCAGTTTTCATATTTGGCCAAAAATACTCTTTTCTTAACATAGTTATAGTCTTCTGATAACGTGGATGACCTGAATATGGAGTTTTATGAAATTCATCCAGAATTAACAGCTTAACTTTAGGTACGCTAGGTACATACATTCTATCCTTATACATTAAAAATTCCTTTTCATTTAAACTGTAACCTTTACTTAAGTTTTCTGTTGGATTTTGTTTAATTTTAGCTTGCAAACTCTGGTAAATTTCATCTTGTTCTATTCCTTATTTAAGCTGTTCATCCAAATCTATAGCATAGGTGTTGATAGCTGCTGCAAAATTCAGCCTTGCATTCCTACTTAATGCATCAACAACTTTATTTTATTTACCTTTTATATGCTAAATTTCAAAATCATATTCACTTAAGAAAGCTAACCACCTAGCTTGTCTAGCATTTAGATTAGGCTAATCTAACAGATACTTCAATCCTTTATTATCAGTAATTAAAATAAATTTTCTGCCAATTAGGTGATGTCGCTACATCTTTAAGGCGTGTATTATAGCTACTAATTCCAGATCATATGTTGCATAATTCTTTTCATGAACTTTTAACTTTATTGACTCATAGGCAATTAACATGCCCTTCTTGAGTCAGAAGACTGCCTAAGCCATCATTACAGGCATCGGTTCATACTACAAATTATTTATTAGGATCAACAATTCTTAAAATAGGTGCACTCGTTAATAAAGTTTTTAACTTTTTAAATCTTTCTTCATATTTCTGATTCCAGTAAAAATTCTTTCCCTTCTTCTGCAAGGAAGTTATCGGATTTGCAATCCTCGAAAAACCTTCAATAAACCTTCGGTAGTAACTGGTAATACCCATGAAAGATCGAACATCCGTCACATCCTTAGGAACCGACCAATCTTCAATTGCCCTTATCTTTTCAGGATCTACGGAAATTCATTCCTTGGTCACCACATGACCTAAATAATGAATCTTATCCTTGAAGAAATCACATTTACTAAACTTTGCGAAGAGTTGATGATCTCGCAACTCTTGTAAAAAAAAATTTAGATGTTCTCTATGTTCTTCTTCAGTTTTTTAGTAGATTAGAATGTCATCGATAAATACGACCACAAACTTATCTAAATAATTATGCATAACATTGTTCATTAAACACATGAAAATAGCTGGGGAATTGGTAAGCCTGAATGGCATTACGACAAATTCGTAACGACCATATCTAGTTTTGAAAGATGTCGTAAAGATGTCTTCATATTTAATCCTTACTTGATGATATCTAGGTCTTAAATCTATTTTCAAAAACATCGTGGCTCCACGTAGTTTATCAAACAGATTATCTATGTGGGGCAACAGATATCTATTTTTGATGGTCATCTTATTTAACTGATGGTAATCTATGCAAAGTCCCATGGTTCCATCCTTCTTCTTAACGAAGATGACATGTGCCCCGCAGGGAGACACACTTAGTCGAATATAGTTTTTATCAATTAATTTTTTTAATTGAGATTTTGATTCATTAAGTTTGAGTATGTTCATTCAATAAGGGGCCTTTGATCTGGGTACTACACCCGGTACCATCTCAATGGTGAAATCCAATTCCATTTTCAGAGGTAATCCCAGAATTTCTTCTAGGAATACAAAAATATATTCTCTTAAGACTGGTATGTCTTCCACTTTTAACTTATATGTTTTAATTAGACTTTCCTCATCAATTATTGTTACTGCATAATCTTTACATCCCTTTCTAACAGCTCTCTTAAGTTGTAGGGCAGAAATCCGCCTTATGGTGGTTTTTCTAGGGATTCCTTTAACACTTACTGGTTTTTCAGCACCGTTTAAACATGTAAAAGTTTTATCATAACAATTTAAAATTACTCTATGTTGTTCTAACCAATCCATACCAATCGGTAAATCATAATAACGAAGAGGCAAAACATTAAGTTTGACAATATTTTCAAAATGATCGATAGCTATTGCACATTCTTTTACAAAACTAGTTACCTTTCTTTTAGCACTAGTGGCTAACTGAACTAACCAAGAATTCTCAAATTTTTCAACAGATTATTTACATTTTTATACTATTTGAGGTGCAATATAACTAAGAATACCTCCTGGATCAATCAAAAAAGTTACAGGGGTTTGATTTATCATACCTTCTACTTCCACCATGGAATTCTGATATTCAGCTTGTCGATTCTCCAAGGTTGCGTTGATTCTGGGCATGGTCCTCACTAGTTCCCCAATGGCCATTTCCTCTTGTACGGTATGAATGTTGCTAACAGTCTTCTTCTGATTTGGACAAACTGAAGCATAGTGTGGACCATTACACTCCCAGTACTTGATAGGCTCTTTGCGCTCAAATTTCTTGGTAAAATTTCCATGATTATTTCTAAATTCCTTACCTTTAGAATTATTCTGGTTGTTGGGTGTATTGTTTTTATTTCCTTGGAATTTCTTGTTATTAGGATAATTTTCGGCCTTATTGTTCTTAGAATTTCTATTAGGCACAAAATCCTTCTTCTTTTGTTCAAACTGATTATTATTTTTCTTAGCCTTCTAGTTGGCCAAGCTTTCTTTCTTCCGATTCTGCTCAAATACCACATGTCAAAACCCCAAATCTACACAAAAAATTTTAAAATTTTAAATTTTTGTGTAGATTTGGGGTTTTGACATGTGGTATCAGAGCACAAAAAATTAAAATTTTAAAAAGAACATAAAATGTTGATACTACGGTTTACTAACAGCTAACAGTTAGCTATAAAAGAAATAGTTACCAGATTAGTTTATACTTAATCTAGATTAGGTTAACTCAGCATTCTACTTTTTGATACAAGGTTAGGTTTAATTTGTGCATTATTTCTTCTTTCAATTTGCTAATGAGTTTTTATTTTGCGACAAGTAGGTGGAACTGTCCTTGGATTCCAAGGATTACTTATCATTTAAGCAAATGCAGAAATCTTACTTGTTCTTATAGGTTCTATAGGTATGAATGATCGAGTAACGTATTTAAGTCCATAAAGCATCCAACAATATTTCTATTTGCAAAAATAATCAGCTTAATATATAAGTTGTTATATATCAAGCTACTTCTATGAGGTAAAACAAGTATTTTTGTTTCCTTCAATTATTCTTATCAATGAAATACATGTAAATGTGTTTCTTTCTTAAATGTAAGTAGAAACAATAAAATACTTTCCCTGGTTCACAACTTGTGATCTTTGTTGTAAGTTATTTCTACTTTACAGTGTATAACCTGTAATGCTATAATGATTGTTCTTATCAGCGTTATACATTATCAACTTATAGTATTAGTATAACCAATAGCTTGGTGTTTATCTTCTGAAGTGAAGATTACAGTTTGTAAGGTTCTAATCATTATAGTGAAGCATGTAGTTCTAAGGACATAGATTCTAGTGGAATTATCCCATTCAGTTTTCTTAATTTTATGTAATACTAGTCTTGAATTGAGTCACTATTCACAACCGTTTATTTCAGGCCAAAGCTTTCAGGTAAGATTGATTTACTACTTCATTCAAGCACTAGATAGTTCTAAAATTATGTTACTACTCAAAAGCGTGGTGAAAATATTAGTACATGCCATATTTGAGTTAAATAGCCAAAATCTATTAAATTTCGTTGATCTAAGCTATATAATAATTTATAAAAGTGTTCCCATAAAACACATAGTCAACATCCTAGCTTTTGCCACCCACTGAATTTAAAGTTTTCTATGATACTCACCAATACACATAAACTATATTGTTTATAAGATATCCATGTTTATCCATCATTCTCATTATAAACAAAATAAATTTATAAAGTTCATGATTCTATTAAAACTATGTTTTGTAAATTTATAAAGTCACAACATGAATATTGGTGGCAACAGGATTAGCCATGCATAGACTATTAAGAATACTTTATAAAGAATATTATAGTTTTTCTCGTTGATTAAATAGCCTTTTACTTGGTATCTCCCTAAGTATCATACAATTTCTCCATAAACAAAGTTATGATAAGCACATGGCTTACCAAAATTCATATATGTAATATCGATGCTATGATGGAATGGATAAATGGTTAATGATGATCTAAATATTTCATGCATGAATTATTTTGAGCAAAACTATAGTTCTATATGTTGCATCGATTGCTAGGTCAACATAAAGCTTATTATGGATAAACATGGTAATTATAAAGTTCACGTTATAACTTGATGTCGTAAAGGAATGAGGTATTAGACCACTCCATCGATTGGTTCACGGGTAAGCTTTTGTAATATAAAACGTTGGTATTCAATTATTATAGTTTTGAATTATATGATGATTAAATGTTAACTTATCAACCATCCGAGGGTTAACGGTTCGATACCCAAACAATCGTAGGTTGACAATATAAGATCATAGCATATTATAATTATTTGAATGAATAATATAACTGCATGCATATTCATAGATTATAATATAAATCATTCTAAATCATTGCATGCAGGTGACTATAGCATCGACCCACTGCATGGCTAAAATTTAAATGACCACGTGGCTTGCTCTAGGCCAAGTGTTGAAAGTATAAAGGATTGTTGTAACCCTACTCTTGTTATTCACCTCTGTGTTCCTTGGGCCTTCAGGCCGCTCTGCAACTATTTCCATGGCCGCCATGTTACCTTGATGTTACTAGTTGTGCTCCGAGTCTGGCTTACACTGGTTTCAGTCTACCATAGCCGTTCTAAAAAGAAACTTTAAGTGAACTATGTGTGTGATATCTCTACAAGGTCTGTAGAGAGTCGTGGAAAAGGGTTTTACATCCTACAAGAGGATCCTTATTTGTTTTCTCCGTGGGTTTCCCTTGCAAAGATAGTTACATAAATTGCTTGTTGCGGTTTCAGCACTACCCATGTTGTAGGGTTTGTAAATCTCATTTCCATGCCTTGCATTGTTGGTTACAACTTCGAATTTGATGTCTAGTTCTTGCTTGGCCATTTTCCATGTGTCCTTCCTCTACTACTGTCATTGGTTTATAAATGAGTCTCTGGTTCCTCTGTCACTGCAAGAATGAAGACTTGGCTCTTTGTTTCGTTGGTGGCGGTGCTACTGTTCCTTCGTGGCTATATCATCTTCACTTCCAAGTAATATAATTTCTAAAATATTAAAAACTAGACCAGTTTCTTTTTAATTGGTTTTAATATTCGTAAATTTAATTAAACTTAGGTCTTCTTTCTTGCAGGTGACAGCTCGCTCGCCTTGGCAACAATACTTCGAGGAAAGCTTCGGCACTCTGGCTACGAGTAAGCCTTGGATAACCGATGGCATTCCAAGCTTGTTCAGTCCTTAAGGGACAGTTTTTGGTTGGAGGTTACGGCCTGCAAGTGACCCTTCGTGGGTTACTCTTCTTCGGTCTAAACCCTTGTTGTTAGCAGGGTACTCCGACTTATGTCGTTACTTGTAAATGTTGTTTTTATTTGTTTATGTATAATGTTATGTTAATAGATCTTACGACCTGTCATGCCATATACTGTTTAGTTTTTTTTTAAACCGTAGGGATTTTTCTCCTTGAGTGTGAACTTCAGTTAAAATTTACGCCGTTAAGGTAATTTTGTATACTAGGGTTTTTATCCTTACTCGCATGTATAAAAGAAATCTTGTTAATGTATATTGTTTATCTGGAATTAATGGTATTGTTAAAAGCTTAACCTGTTACCCCAACATGTTTTAATTATTTGATTTCAAGCTCAGATATTTGAGCTAGGTTACCTGTAAGTGACCTGTGTGTAAATAATTTCTTGATTTATTCTTTAAGTTTTTAATTTAATAATTAAATGATTTAATTATTATTATAGGTATATAGCATTTTATATTACCCTAGTTAGTTTTTTTCACTGTCCTTAAATGTCTATAATAATATGCAATAGATTTATTGTTCAGAATACTAAATAATCCAGAACCTTGGATTATTGCTTAACTGATTATGAATTACAATGTTAATGCTATGAGGGTTTTGACCCTGCGCTTTCTTTTATAATTAATTATTATTTAAATTATTTACATGAATTAGTTCTTTTATAACTAATCTTTATTAAATGTTATTTATCATTGCATTGAGTCTATTTGATTTAAATAACATATAGATAGGTTTGTTTTTGTTCCTTGTTACCATGTTTTATATTTCTATAGCTAAATAAGAGAAATAGCAATACTAGTATTACATAGTTAGATAATATAATCAATAAAATAAATTATGTAAAACAACATTTATTCTTTCTCCACAGCAATAAACTTAATTAGACAGGTTAATATTCTTTCCCGAAAACAACTTTATGCAGAAATAAATTATTCCATTATTCTGAAATACATAATAACTCTATTCAATCCAGATTTCTATCATATCCTTCATCTATTTTAAAATATGATGCCTATGCTAGAGTACGGTCTGGTCCATTCCAGACGTGGAAAAACACAGGTTAGGATTATTTTTCATCAATTACAGATTCAATATTTCAAATAACTAAAGGATTACAATCTCTAACAGTTAACTACAAAACATTCAATCATTCATTAATCATTCAGTCTCAGATATAACTTTTAACACAGTAAAATAAAAGACTGTAGAACATGTTTAAGCTGGAAAACAACAGCGCTGGGAGGTCGTTCCTCCCTACCAACTCCTGGAGAGCGCTCAAACAGCATCTTCTCAGGACCCCTGAGCCTGTTACTGGTCTCCTTGGCTGAGAACTGGTGGAGCAAGCAACCACTTACTAGTCCAATGACTCAGTAATCACTCTACACTCAGCAGTAGGATCCTTCAGCTGAAAAGCTGCACTAGATCACTTTCTGTAGTTTACCCCTCAAACACCTTCCACAAATTCCCTTCCCAATGAAATCCTTTGAAGTACATTCACCTAAATGATTCTCCTCTTAGAATGAGTAGCCTCAAATATCTTCAATGGGCATTTTTATTAAGATTGCCTAGGTATTTTTGGGTTAGTTGGCATTAATTGAGCCACCTGCTCTGATCCCACTTTCTTGGGCGATCATGAACCCAAATGTAGGGAGGTTGCCACCTGCAACATTGGAAGTGTTTGAGGATGCTGCCACTTGTCTATTTGCTCTCCACCCAGTCTCCTCCACCAACTTGACCAGTAAACACTCTTTTAACAGCTCTCCCAATTTGTTGTCTCCACTTTTATTTATTTAAAATTAAAACATTTAGAATTACATTCAACATCCTTGACTCTGCTGAGTCATCAATTACAACTTAGCATACAATTTAACATATTGTCTTGAAATAAAATAAAATATGATAATATTATTTTTGCAAAATTGGGGCATGTGACACATGTGGTATTTTTTTAGATTTGGGCTTTATTCTACATATTTGATTTTTTTCTTTCAAACCCTAACCCTTGTGGAGAAGTGTTTAATGTAAAATTGGGAGGTGACTTTCATATTGTTTTTAACACTTTCTGTGTAGTTTTTTATGAAATAAATTTTAGATCTTAGTTCCTCTCGCAAAAATACTCAATTTCAAAAAAACAATCGTTTGATTTCATGTTCGAAAAGAGAAGATACTGTTGATTTAAAATCAGTTATTTTTTCAGAAATTTTCCATACGGACGGAAATATTGTAGAGAGAATATCTTTTGATTGAGTGCAAAAAATTATGTTTGTTCACGTTGGTGGATGTAGAATGGCTTCTCCGATTCCAAAAACAGGTTATGTTAAAAATTCTAGGAAATACTGACCAAGTTATGGTCTCTTTAAATTTTCCATTTTTTTTATGCTTTCGGTTTTCTGTTGCAAAGTGACAAATATGTCTTTTAGCAGTTGTTGGGCTTCATTTTTGGTGAGAAAAGTTCGATTTTATTCATCTCTTATCTTAAAATTCTTGTCATGAGCTTCTTGCTCTCTTTGCATTAAGGTTTGTTCTTATTCAGCATGTTTACAGAGATTGTCTTATTCTTGTTCAAGTCTATAGCCTTGTTTATGTGGAAGATGTTTTGACATTTTTAGGGGCATGGATCTCTAGTATGGTGATGGTGACAGTAAGAAATGAACCTATGCTTAGGACTTAGTTGATTCATGGTTATATTTTCATATCTATAAGTGATATCATTGTTTTAAGTGATCAAATTGTTTGGTCAATATTCTAACATGGTCTCACTCTTTTAATAATGATAATGATGCTTCTATATGTGTTATCTTGTAATCATTAATTTCTTTATTTATATGTTATTGTTGACCTTTGTGTAAAAGAAATTTCATCGTTTTTTATAAGAAATCTCTTTATGATTATTATATGTTATTGCTAATTAATTTCTTGAGTAAAATCAATTTTTTTAATCTATGTGATATCATATTCTGGCTTGTCATATGTTCTGTTGGGCCTCGAGATAGTAGCGAAGAATTCATGTGGAATTATGCCTAAGTAAGAAGAAGGGGTACAAAAGAGTAAGAGGAATAAGCTACAATAGAGGAAGGAGCCATGAGAGAGGAAGGAGCATCAACGAAGGATGTTGCGACAGAAGAAGGAAAGAGAAGAGGAAGAAGACAAAGAGAAGGCACGGGACGAGGAAGCTATGCCAGATGAGTAATCCAAGATAGAAGGATAGAATGAGATATTATATGACATGGAAGAATATCCACAGAAGTAGGCGTGTATATAGTGTAATAGATAAAGAGTGACAGTAAGTCATAACATTGAGAAAGCGACAACCCTTAGCAATCATGGGTATGAGCTCGGCTAGAGCCGGCAGAAACCACGCGCATGAAGGAATATTTGTAATTCAGGTCGATAGTTCATTTTGTTGTGTATTGCTTGAATAGGAAAGACAACCTAGTGGCTGAAGATAGTAAGTTGGCTGGGATAGCGATTGAAGAAGAGTTTGTAATGAGTCTGTAACAAGCATGTATGGGATATGTATCGATTCTGTAATAAGGCTATAAAATAAGGAACCCAAACTGTAGTTGGGTTAGACAAGTAACTACTCAGTTTCAGTTGATTAGCAGATATGGTATTTTGAGTAGCCTCCAGACTCTTGAAAAAGATGCTTGAGCCAAACTTGAGAGAGGCAATTTTTTGTTCATAGCTCTGAACCGCTAAGTGCATAAGAGTGATGGCTCTGCAGCTGAGTATGCAAACAAGTAGAGAAGTTTGAGTCTATCCAAGTTGTGTGCAGATCGCTAGGAGGATGTTATAGCTGATTTCACCACTCCAGGTGAATCACACTTTGTATGGCCTTCCCCTGCCCCGCTGCAAACTCCTTAGACCCCTTGGACCATTTTTTGTCCTTTGATGTTTCCCTGACCATCCCTAAAAACATGTGAAAAATGATACACATGACTTTTAAACCTATAATTGCATATATACGCGGGTTTGACCACTAAAACCATGTACATAGGGATGTGTACAAAATCCAAATCCTTTTGGACTTTTCCTTGACATGGATCCAACTCACTTGACTCCTAACCTTCCCTATGCCTTGAGATCGCTCAGATTTGACCTTTCATTACCCCTTTGAAAAGATATATAAGGAACTCCTTGGTACATTGAAGGCAGAAGAGAGAATTGAGAGCAAGGAAACTATAGTCCATTGTTGTCGAAGCTTATGCTTGAGTCCGCATCCCTTTGTCCCTTGGAGCACTTTTGTGTTCTTCCCAAGCTTGCCTTTTGCTTGTGAGCTTGCTATCGAGAGATGGAGGATTTAAGTGGTGGAGGATCAAGTGGGGGATTTAGTTTCTCCGGTTCACAGACGTGCCGACAGAGGTTGTATCTTGTAATCTCTAATTTATATTAATAGAAATATCTTTTACTGTCCAATAATGTGTGTTTGAATGAATATTTTATCCATGGGATTATGTCAAATGCTTATACATTATTGATTATATATGCTAGAATAGATCTAACACCATGATATATAGAATGCTTGTATTGTTTACTTCTTGTTGAGGAAGTAATCTATCAATTCAAGCTGAAGTTGGAAAGCTCAACGGGGATCTACTTCAACCGTCTGGAATAAGGTATGAGGTCTGATCCTTTAGTGTTAGACATTTGATTTCTATTGCATATTGGAAAGGATTGATTTCTGGAGTCAAGCTGTCTGTTGTGGTACTCCAAGCCATAGGAATTTCTCTCCGTAACAGAATTGGTGACTCTGCTAGGGATGTTCCTTGTTTTTATTTGAGGGGTTTGCGGGCACAATGGGCTTGTTATTATTGACTTGCTCTTTTTTTCTCCTTGTTTCTGTGTTGCATTTTATAGTATGTTCATACATTGAAACTCCCCTTTATTGGTTTGACCCTTGGCCTAATTTTTACCACTGCCTTCTCTATATATGCAGGTTTTTGGCCAAAAGTTGCATACATACATGGATTTTTGGCCAAAAGTCGCGTATACATGCAGGTTTTTGGCCAAAATCCGTGTATACACGTAGGTTTTTGGCCAAAAGTCGCATATATGCATAGCTGTTCTTTAAACAATCGCGTACATCCTCCCTTTTGGTGAGTTTGATGTTGTGGGAAGTTGTTGGGTGGGTTGTGAGTGTGGTTGGGTCTTCCTTGGGTCTAAGGTTGTCTGTTGGATGCTTCTTTTGTGACCAGAGACCGCTTTTTCATTGATTTTTCTTTGAAAGTAGTTTTAGTCATTTATCCTTTTTGTTTTTCCATTAGTGCATTACTCTTTTTTGTCTTGGTGTCTTGTTGGGCTTGTCTTTTATACTTGTTGCAGAGACTGAGAGTTTTAGATGACTTTTATTGCATTTTTCATTCTTTTATATTGAAGAATACAAAGTAGTTGCACTCTTAGTTGCAACTTAGATATGGATTTGAGGAGGTACTTGCATTGGATTGCTTGGATGAGAGTTGTGTTTAGGCTTTCATATAGGAAGGATTGCATTGGCATTCGGAAAGAGATATATATTTATGCATCTCATGTAGTGGCATACCCTATTTTTCATTTAACAAAGATTGCACTTAGCATTGTTTGTTATGGTGTGCATATTTACTTCACTATTGAGTCATAACTTCATTAGTTGCACGGTCATTTCCTTTTGAGTAATTACAGCCAATTAAAATCAATGCTTAAATTAAAAGGAACTACACTCTTTTCTTTTATAGGGTGCACAAACAAGCTTATGTTTTCGGATCTTGGAATAGTTCATTATGAGTAAATTCTCCAAGATCACTAAACAACAACATGTATGTGTCTGTCCAGGTGAGTGTGTGAAATCCTTGGTATAACCAGTGTTTCTCAGGATCCTCCTCTCAAAAGGGAGTTAAGCACGAGGCAGTGTGAGTGGTTATTGATTGGGATGACCCCTAGTCATAACTGAGTAGCACCAGAGATATTTCCAGGATTGTATTCGTATCTGGGGGCTCTTTCGAGAGTTTCGGGCTTTGCTAGCCTACCCATATGGTCAATCCTACCTGCGACTATCCACTTGAGAATTGATTATATTGAGGTGACCTTAGTGGCCTTACCTAGGATATCGAGGGGGTACTTTGCATGGGTTATTTTGTGGGTGTCCCAGCCAGGTAGAGGTCGGACAGCACAGTCACTTTATGCGTTGAAGCCGAGGGCTACTATAATTGGTTATGAACCTCTGCTTGTAGTGTATGGGAGTTTCGAGCCACTCCTAGGTGAGACATACCTGCTACATTTGGGAGCTCACATATCCTCCTTTTGGTTTGCTTGTATTTGGATGTAGATTTTATTAGGAGTGTGCTCTTTGTGCGCTAGTTGGCCTTTGGGATTGTCGTTACTTAAGGATATTTATGCTCTCTTGAGTTCAGTTCCTTTTATTTTTGGCATGCCTGGTATCCTATCACTTGTTCTTGGTCCCAGTACGGACCCTGGTGTCAGACTTGGGGGCATCACAGCCCCTTCCCATGCTCATAGATTTGGGAATGGTCATATTCCATCCTCTACTCCATTTGTGGAGGAATTTTATTCCCTTTGCTTGGTCTTTTACACCAGTGGTCACCCTCACGGGTGTGGTAGTGGATGCATCAACATTGGGTCTACACCTTACTTTCCTTTTTTATGTCCCATCATTCACCACATTGTTTCCTTTGGGTACATTTCTGATGATCATTCCTCCCTATTCCCTATAGTTTGGATTCTCTATTAACTATTTTGGGTTGTTTTGGACTAATATGGTTGTCATGTAGGGTCCCGTTTTTGTACACTCTCTTCGAGGTTTCAACCCGTTTGTTCCTATCACAGGTATTATGTCTAAACTGGCATATAGGTTAGGATTTCACATCTTCTTGCCCTTATGCTTGCCTTATGACCATTCCATATTAACCTTAGGTACGAACCCATTCCATGGTATCATGGAACCTTCATGCTACTTTTAGAAGTGGTACAATGTGAATGGTAGAGCTTTCCTATACATGGGTGCCCTAGTTAGCTCCCTTTTGCATTTGGCACCCATGCTGTGAGTCCTCTCTTAGGTTCGGGAGCCCCTTTTAGTCCCGACATGTCCTTGAGCAAGAGCTTCATACTCCTCTTGAACTTTATGCTGGCTATTTCCCCGGGACTCCCTTATGTCAAGTTGTAATTGCATTATCATGAGCTTTGCCTGCCTTATTGAGCTTTATGCCGACTTCCCTGACATTACGTTTCAGCCATATAGCCCAAGCTTGTCTCATGTCTAGCCATGCAGAGCCATTTTGTATATCCTTTGTAGCTTGATTCCCTTCTTACCGGGAGGGGATTTTCCCCCGAGTGTCAATATCCTACACATGTGTCCTTGCGTTGAGCATAGGTATGTTCCACTGCTTGGAACTAGTTTGTTTTCCCCTATGACACTCGCCTCCTCCTAGTCTGTAACTATAAAGCCATTTTATTCTTTTTCAAGCTTTTTAAATAATTGAAAATTTCCAAAAAAATAAAAAACCAAAAAGCCGAACAAGGAAAGATGTTATCTTTGGCAGCTATCGAGTCGTGTCGCCTTCGAACAGAGCACTGTATATCACATCCATTGGTTGGGTTTATAGTTTGACTTTAGGATTTGTACTCATTTATCTGATTTTATCTCCACTGACTGGTTAAGCTTCCAGTCCCCATGGAGCCTTTGTTGATGCCTCCTATGTCACAGAGATGTCCCATTTTGTATATCGAGTCTATGCTACCTTTATCCAGTCACCATACATTGTTATGCTCTTGTTCAAAGGAAGTGGAAGTCTGAGTCGTCCATTCCTCAATTATCTTGAATTTGCATGTCGGTCATTCCCGGTACAGATATTGGTTCTTGCACCTTATGATCGAGTCCTTCCACATTATACAGCTTTGTTGAGTACCTCATGTTGGATGATGGGGGATGCCTTAATGCCCTCCTTCCAGCAGATTTCATCCCATGGAATTCAAATCATTTATTCTAGGATTGGAATCTAGAGTCATTTTGAGTGCCTTGAGACTTGTAGTCATCAATGGTAGGTTCTCTCACCATCGACAATATTTAAGAATACATCAATGTCCCCTGATCGATGGATCCTCTCAAGTGTTCGACCTCAACACATTTATTCACACTTGTTAGTTTGCACTCTAGTACCTTGATTCCCATTTTCATTATCGATGGGTGATCTCACGTCTATTAATGGTATACATCAATGACCAATAATCAAACGATGGACTACTATGTTAAACCTTGACACCTCTATTCGCATAGTAGGACATGTACTCGTAGCGGTTTGTGTAGAAGACTTTCCAGATTGGTGGAATCTCTTATATGCTACCTCCTTGATCGTGCCATTGTTCATGAGATTTCAGCTCTCGTGACTTGATTCCAGTATATGTTAGATATGTCCAACCACTATGGAGATATTGATCTGTTATATATCTTCAACCATTATGGAGATCATGATCCTTTGTATATCTTCATCATGGATATTCTGATCTATGTATATTGTACGTGGCGATGACCACTTATGTGATATCTTGTATCATGCCTATTCACGGCCATTGTACTCTTATGTATCCAGGACTACTATATGTATTTACAGTTATGTGCAGAGTTGTATTATTGTACTATGCTGATTGGGTGGCTGGTCTTCCATTTGGGACCCTTCATCACTCCACTTCTGGGATCGACTTATAATGTATTTTGGCCATCGTATGACCCCTCTGACCTCACACATTAGGGGGCATCTGTTATAGCTGATTTCACCACTCCATGTGAATCACACTTTGTATAGCCTTCCCCTGTCCCGCTGCAAACTCCTTAGACCCATTGGACCATTTTTTGTCCTTTGATGTTTCCCTGACCATCCCTAAAAACATGTGGAAAATGATACATGAGACTTTTAAACCTATAATCACGTATATACGCGGGTTTGACCAGTAAAACCGCGTACATCAGGATGTGTACAAAATCCAAATCCTTTTGGAGTTTTCCTTGACATGGATCCGACTCACTTGACTCTTGGCCTTCCCTATACCTTAAGATCGCTCAGATTTTACCTTTCATTACACCTTTGAAAATCTATATAAGGAATTCCTTGGTACATTGAAGGCAGAAGAGAGAATTGACAGCAAGGAAACTATAGTCCATTGTTGCCAAAGCTTATGCTTGAGTCTGCATCCCTTTGTCCCTTGGAGCACTTTTGTGTTCTTCCCAAGCTTGCCTTTTGCTTGTGAGCTTGCTATCGAGAGATCGAGGATTGAATTGGTGGGGGATTCAGTTATAACACACCACCTGACCGCGTCCTCTGCTAGCCATACCACCACGACCACGGCCTCCAAAACCACCTCTACCTAATGCACCACTGCGGTATCCATAGTTGTCATTACTCGGTCCCTCATTTTGTACCTGATAGGCATCGTAGGTGCGTT
Organism: Pseudotsuga menziesii; assembly: GCA_001517045.1. Classification (NCBI taxonomy): domain Eukaryota; kingdom Viridiplantae; phylum Streptophyta; class Pinopsida; order Pinales; family Pinaceae; genus Pseudotsuga; species Pseudotsuga menziesii. The sequence goes on from LPNX010713513.1 coordinate 368,791, forward strand.
CTCTCATGACGTCATAGCTGCGACAATCATCTTCATTATGTCCTACGGACTTACAAAATTTGTAGTAAGGGTTCTTTGGGACTTGCACATACCTCTGTAGCAGATAGCAATTGTTAGGTCGATGCTGGCCAGTTGTCCGACAGATCTCGCAATATAGAACAGTAGGGTTGAATGGATTTGGCGCACCAGTATTCAGGTAATTCCTTACCACAGGGCACTGTTCCTTGTCATGACCTTCTGTCCGACATTGTGTGCACCAAACCTCTTCGCGATCGATTTTTCCTTTCTTCATATCGCGAAGCTCCAGAGCCATCGCGGCCAACTGCGCTTGGATTTGAGCAATACCAGAGTTGTCTTCGATAAGAACGGTTTCAAGATTCATCTCTATTTCCAGAGCCTCCTGCTGGTCAGCAACCTTCTATTGCATGAGTGGAGTTCTGATATGCGGTAGCAATGCTGCAATAAACCATTCCTTGTGCTGCGCAGGTCCAATGGGGAAAATGACTTGGTCTAGCAGATCTTTGAATCTTTGATGAAAGTCCCACACTAATTCTCCATGCCTTTGCTGAATCTCTTTCAATTCAGTGATACACTGCGACTCGGATTTCGGCTTCTTAAATTCCTTTATCATTGCGGCTTTTATTTCATCCAGTGCATGATTCTGAGTGTTAGAGAAATTCATGAACCAGGTTAGAGCACAGTCTCTGAAAGAAGTAACCAGCTCCGCTCTTTTTGTATCTTGATCCGTAATGGACTTAGCAGTCCATACTGCTTCACATAAAAACTAGAACTGCTCTGGATCCTCTGATCCAGTTCCTTTGAAAACAGGTAGCTTAATGTCATCATGCATATGGGCCATAGTGGATCTAGGGGGGGATGGAGGGGGACTGGAAGTAGGCAGGGGAGAACTTACTATGGTAGACTGACCTATGACAGGAGTACTCGAGCTAGGGTGACTTTTAGAGTGCGATGGGTTCTCAGGGATAATAGATCTTCGCTGCGGGGTTACCGGAGGGTTTCCAACAGAAGGGGTTTCTTCAGAATCTGCAGGATTTACAGGGGGATACTCGGTATGCTGACCCTGGGAATAGGATCAAAAATCTATCTTGTACCTTTTTCCACTTCACAGCAAACCACTTTGCTCGTCGAAGGTATTTTCACTTGCAAACATAGGTTAGTAATACTAACTCTAACAGTCTGATTCAATTAGTAATATACTTTTTTTTAGCTAATAGCATTTTAATTCTTAAACTAAATGAAGTCAAAAACTTACCCCTTGGTCCTTTGAAAAACTACCGCTCAGCTTCACTAAAGGAGGTACTCATGTCGATGGCGAACTCCGTCACAAATGCTTCAAGGGTTCGCGTTGTCCAGAAGTCAATAGCGCGGGATATCTCGTTGTTCTCCCTTTTGAATATATTAATTCTCGCGAGGGTCCAAGAAGGAAACTGACGTTCTTGGAAGTTCATTCTTCTCTCTGTTAACCTGGATAACCACTGGTGCAACTCTATGTGGATACTACCAAAGAAAATCTCCTAAACATCACAAAAAACATACCTTTGTAAAAATTTGTTTGCACTACGATGCGGATCTTTGTTCTCTTGCGCGGTGAATTTCCGATAAGTCTAGTCAAGACAATCACTGATTTCCTTCATAGAGGGTCTCCAGAACATAGCCCTTGAGGTATGACGTAAACCCCTCTTGAGCAGATACTAAGTTCAACCAGCAACGGAACCAATTTGTTGGGCTATAGGGCAGACCCGAGTTTTATAACTTTAACTTTGCACCAACAAAAGACCCACAGAGTTGGCCCTTTCAGCAACAACCTGTGAACTGGTTGCAGTCTCACCCGAAACTGCTATGGGGTGCCGTAGAACCAGATTTCTGCAAGCAGAAGAGGGATATTACTATACCTTTAGCTTTCAAACAGATTATAAATGTAAATCACAGAGCTTAACATTCACTTATTTAGCTTCACAATTAGATAAACAAAAAGGGCCTTACGCAACCCTTTACTGGGAATTCACAGCGAAACTATTATCTAGCAGTGATCTTTACTTATCAGATATATAGATTTAATGCATAAAATAACACAATAGAAACAACACCAGATATAACGTGGTTCACCCCCAGTGTAGGGGTTACGTCCACAGAACTGTGTTTTATTCAACTTTCTACAAAAACCACAGTTCTGATATGCGCACTCAGCTGCAGATCCCTTCAAGTCCTCAAAGCCATGCACACAGCAGTAGGCCTCTGTGCACACAACTACAGATTTCCTTAATCACCAAAAACCCTCTATGCACATAGCTACAGAGGTCGTCCACGCACACAGCTGGGACTTAACCTTTCCTTACAAAATAGCCTTAGCTTTGCATCAATTCCTCTTACACAAAAAGACTAACCTCACTTATTTACAAGAGTGCTTATTTATACAGCGCACTATTACAAAACCATGGACTAAAACCATGGGTACCCCGAAGCCTAAACCCTGGATTTAAACCATGGGTTTATTACAAAATAAGGTTTTTACTCAACCCCGACACCCCTAAGACTATTTTGAGCCGTAGCTCTGCTTACAAGTTCCCAAAAACCCACGGAGTTACCCACCTTAAGGACCGTTAGGGTGCGCGCTCCAACATAAACAATCTTGGGTGGGGAGGACTGTAATGTCCCCATTCTTATAATTGTATAGTAGGACAATTCCATCAATCCTACTAGTTCCCTAGGTTGGGTGGATACATTTGGAATTTTAATAAGGGAGCTAATAAATGATGTTTCGAAATTAGAATGGAATAAATATTTAATAATGGATCTATTTAAATAAATGCAAGAGAAAATTGAAGTGGCAATTGAGCATGGAGACACATGGACATTATGGGGCCCACAAAAGCTAGAATTTTTGTGCCACATGGCATCCTCCTCTTGTAATTTCGAATCCATGGGAATCCTAATGTTCTTGGATGAGTTAGAAGGCTAATATAATTTTCCATATGCATAACAGGTCGAATTGGGAACGAAACATAACTTACATGGGAGAGGAAGAGTCAAATGGGAGCTTCTTGGACACTTGGGCTATATTCCCTAACATATATGACACCAATGATGAAGATGATATGACATTTAGGACACATTGCAGAATTGAAGGCTGACATATGACCATTATGACATGTCAGGTTGAAATATGGCCTCCAAGAGGGAAGATCAATGTGAGTTGGGGAAGATCAATGGGTTCCCACTCAAATTGGGGGAAGATGGAAGGCTAGGAAAGGAAGGACACTTGGAAAATCTTGAGCACACACCCTAATTCGAATTGGCTTGAGTTTGTGGATGAATTGGTAACCTTAGAAGGATAAGGATTTTTATAAAATATAGGAATCAACTAAGAGAATAGCTTTTTATCATTTGGGAAATTTGCATTTGTGAATTGAGAGAGAAAGTGGATGACTAGTTTCTTGCCTTAACCAATTTCAAGGGTGAAAGGTTCCCATCTAAGTTGGTGTTTGGAGAGGCCACTCAGGTATTTCATGGATCTTTAATTCAATTTGTATTTTTAGGTGTAACCTATATGGAAACTCATGGTTCCTTCTAGTGCAGCACTTTCTCTCAACCATTTCCAGTTTTTATTGCACATTCTTGCTCATGGAGGGATTGCACTTTGGGTGAGATATTGTACTCTTTGGGAGAGATTATATTGATCCATTTATAATTTTCATAATTTTAATATTCTCCTTTATTCATTATCATAAAGTATCAAGTATAAATATCAAATGGTTGAATGTAAAAGTGATTATTAATGAGCAAACAATGACCATTTCCCCACTAGATTGATGTATGGCATTGAATGCTAATGATTTCAAGATTATAATGGTACATTTATGATTGTAATAAGTTTAATATGATTTTTTATTCATTCTCATTAGTCTCAAGTCGAAATACCAAAGGGTTGTATGTAAAAGTCAATATTAATGAGCAAACAATGACCATTTCCCCACTATATTGTTGTATGCCATGGTAATGATGATTATTTCGAATGGGGGAATGTATATCTAATATATTTATGATGAATGGAATATAATTTATGATTATTAAAAATTTTATGTCAACAATTCATCATTTGAATTCATTTTACTCAGTTTAATTGCATTTGGAGAAGATTTGGTGCCATCTCCCCAAGGGTCGAATTAGTGATTTTGTAGCTGTTTGGGATAGGGTCATAATAGCCTGTATAAACTAAATAATGATGCATATGAGACCTTAACAATTTCCCTTAAAAATCCTCTTCCTATTTTCAGAAATTTGAGTGGGTTTGGGAGCATTTGTGAAGCCATTTTCAGCATTTACCCAGGGGGAATTGGAACCCAAATTTACTAGTAAAGACTCATACTTTGGCCAGAATATTAAACAAGTTTGAAGAAGTAATTGGAGGGAAATGAATCATCGCTGGACATCATATTCAAGTTTTAATATTATTCATACACCTTATCAGAATATTTTGGAGCATTCGGGTCAATTTGGTTACCTAGACATCAAAACTAGTCAAAGGTTGAATAGGGGAAAAAGTGAAAAATTGGTCATTTTAATAAAATTTCCAAAAAGAGAATTACAAGTAGAGTAGAAAGAGAAATATAAAAGATCAAAGAGAATGAGAGGGAGAAAAAGTCTATAAATACAGAAGAGAGAAGATCTTGAACAAAGTTTGCAGCTTTGTGCGCAGACAAAATGTGCATCTATTTCTTCATGCCAGATGAAGAGCACCTTGTGGTTTTTTCCCGAATTAGTTTCTACGTTATATGTTTTTTATATGTTTGAATGTTGAATTAACTTAGTATATGCGTAAATTATGTGTTGAATGACTGATTTACTATTTTGTCGCAACTATATAAATGTATGTCTATGATTCTTCTTCATTGTTTATGCTAGATCTATGCAATTCTTTGTGAGGTTAATTGAGTGCTAGATCCTTAGCTTGTTTATGAATTATTGTTTCCATCAAGGATTTGAAATTCCAACATGGTACCAGGGCCTATACATTTAGAATTTTCACACTCACTGATCTACATCTTTGGTTTTTAGTGTTATGATAACCGAATTATGGCAATGGTGGTCGACATAACCTATGTTCCTACAAAGAATATTTGGGATGGATATGGAATTTATCTTTGTTGATGAATACAATGTGTCTGTGAATTCTTATTAATAGATTAATTCTATGGATGAAATTTCACATAGATTTCCATCAAATGAACATCAATGGGTACTTCTTTCATAAACCAGATATTGGATTTGCATAAAACTTTACATAAACCCTAAACATTGAATAAAAATGCTATTGCATTGTGATTCAAATATATCGGTGGGCTTGGTGAGAATGATTATGGGAGAAAAAAATGGGATCCAGCAACCATGACCATATGTGATGTGCATTTGACATTATTTCTTTGGAGCATGGATGTTTCCATGTAGCTCCACTCAATTAAGTATTAAACACAGCTTGATGTTAACCAAACACAATTTTTTTTATTTTAACTAGAATAATGTAATGTCCACGGCCCTTGAGATAAGTCCAAAAGTGCTAAAATTAATACTAACTTATGTTTAAGCACAACAGTTATAGATAAATTACTTTTAACCTAACTAACCTTTCACCCAATAATTAAAACTTTTAACTCTAGAGATTGAATTATAACTAAAGTTGTGGCACTTAATTATTTAATTACGACACTTAATTAATAATTTACAAAGTGTGACATAAGGGTCATAATTGCAACAATAAAATGAACAATACATGATAAAGATCATCTTCAACATTAATAAGTAATTTATGTAATTTTGGGTTTGTTTGGTAGCATAGTTTATAAATAATCAAGTATTGATGCCATTGATTATTTGCAAATTGATCTATTTTTTCGGTGTTGTTCTATGAATGATGTTAGTGAAGATAAAAAATAAGGAAAAAAACATATCATGGAACATATATAGGCTTCAATCTACACCCACACTGAAACCATAGCAAACAAAGAACACCGGTTGCAACTACAGCCCTCAAAATCAGCTCCCGATGATTGTCCCCTACAATCATTTCTCACTAATAAAAATCAGATCATATGGCTGCGACCTTCCATCCATCGATTAATTTTAGATCTAGAATACATCACTCAGCCCCAGATATACAACTAGGAACAAATATGTAAACAAAACATTTACAATCAAATGACAGGTGCACTCATCTTGGCACCAGAAAGCTATCGGACCAAAACACACATGTCTTGGTCATCCAGAAATATTTTTTGATGAAACAAAAGGTGTTTTTCACTGGAAACATTGTTCCGGACACCATGGAACATGTCTCAAAACACATAAATGAGAATATATGGGAGAAATAGGTCATATGGTTGTTCCCCTCTCAATATAATAGAGCCAAAATCACAATTTCTAATTAAGAAGAAGAAGAATAGAAAGAAGGTAATGAGCAAAGAAACTAAATTCCATACTATATGAAATTCATCCTTCCTACATGCATATCCTGACATTAAATACATGAACACTCAAACAACCAATCAACCACCCTTGCACATATACCAAATAAAATAATGTAATGAAAACATAACATAAGAGAAATACTAATCTCAAATATGGGCAACTGGCTGCAGTAGGACAAATTTCCTTCCATCCGTAGACACTGTCAAGCATTCCTCGCTTGAACAGGTCACCCCTGAGCTGAGACTATGGATCCATGGGTAGAGGCTCACTTAGTATCACTACTCTAAAAACTACCTCTTCCAAGAGCCACAATGCTTCCCACTACTACTTTCATGTCCGTCTCCACTGCCTATGGGATGTGACCTAGCTCATCATTCCCATTTCCTGGATTCCCGTGCAAGAACCTAGACTAGTAGAGTGATTTAATGGAATAAAAGGGAAAAAAATAAACTCACTCTAAGTCTCAACACACTCTCAATACTATCAACATTCCCAACACGGTTAGATAGCATAATTCACATGATCTAAAGCTCAAGACTAACTTCAACAAGGACAGGGAATATGAATTTATAGCACAAGGAGGCCAACTATAACCCAAAGGGATCAACTAAAATTAGATAGAGGTAAGTTTTAAGCTACATCATTGAGACTTAACTTGAATTAGTGGAGTGGTGGCTTAGTGAAAAGATTCCCTTTCTCGAATTAGCACCATAAGGAGTTACCAAAAACTAAGGAGTGGAGCCATGAAGAGCACATGGAGACACACTAATGCATAAATGGGGTTCCAAAACATCAAGGATGGAGAAATAAGCAAGAGGGGGAATCCAATAGGGTCATAAATATCATGGAAACACAAAAATGGGATCATCATTGCATAGCATAAGAGTGGAAGCTATAAAATAGTTTATAGCCCCTAAAACTAGGAAAATGGCTCATAAATGACACAAAATACATAAATGTGAGGGGATATCCTCCAAAGGAAGATTCCCTAGGAAAGTGGGGCCCACTAAGGCATGCACAAGATGTAATAATAGCTCCATAGCCCATAAATATCAAGAATCTGGCCTGTTGTATAAGGTTTGGGTGACCATCATTGTTAATGTCACCAAGGTGCAATTTATGAACTAGGATGGACAAATTCAAGCCAATAATGAATTATAAGGTGTTCAAGATGTCCCCATTCCCCCTCACTTGTGGAATACATGGTCTCCCATACTCTTTTAGGTGCCTTTGTTGAGCCAATTGTTCATTTAATAACATAAACCATTGATGATAACAACAATACCAATGATTAAGATTAATATTAATTCCAAAGTCCATAATTTACATTATAAAACAAGGATCACAAGTGATTAATCACACTAACATGCAAAGTAACATAAGTCCATAGTTACATAAAATCTCATAAGGACATAATGCAAAAGATCACAAGTCATATGAATGATCATAAGCTTGGGGATTAAAAACTGGGGTATTACAAAGAAAATAATAATTGTTTCTTCTTCGAAATACCAAAAAATAAGATATAAAGAATCCCCATGATGGGTGTAAAGACACCTCTCACATCCATCATCATGATACTTGATGCATATCTTAGAAGGATGATCATCAGGTGACGGTCAGTCTTGCAGAATCATGACAACATGGCTCTTTTATGGTAGTAATTATGCTTCTCATGTGGAATATATTCTCCCTGCGGTAATCAATACCTTACGCATTATGCTACATTCACCTCCATGCATGATTTGATGGAAAACTCTTCATTTTTTACCTCAGATCAACCCAATATTAGGGTAGCTCAACCGAATAACATCATGCCAAGAATTAGGACTTGATTCTATTGGTTTTCTTTAGAAAATGGGAAGAATCATTCCCCTATTTATTTAGAATACTTAAGCAGGCAGTTAGCCACTGTCTCCCTGGATTCTTTCTATTGCTCCCTAAGTATTTCCCCTAGATGTTCCCCTTCTTTAAATATGGTTGGGGCAAATAATATGCATACAAAACTACTCACCGGGGGTTGGTGCTCCTACATGCCTAAGGTTCTAGATGAACATTGAAAATCTCATGCTTCTTTCTTAGGGGTCATCTCTACCATTGATTAATGTTGTCAGAACAACATGGAAGAGAAATAGAATGTCACCCTTGTTACATGCCTGGACAAAATCAAGAGATGATTTCATTGAATTGAAAAATACCAAGTGGATTTGGTTGGGAAAATCAATCTACTTGTTCATGAATTTGACTAGATGTGTCTTTTGCAAGTGGTTGTTTCTTGAAGGTGATCCCGATTTTATCTTTTAAAATCAACCTAAACCAAAGAAGAAGCCTGTGCTGGTAGGTCACACCAAAACTCTACTTTTAATTATTGATGATGAATGATGAAGCAATTGGCCATGTTCCTAGGCATGCTCCATATTCCATTGCAATGTTCGTAGGTCATTTGTATGAATGCACTACAGCAAAACCCTATGATTAGCATCTCTTTTAGCATCCTTTTTAGCGTCCACTATCACTTTTAGTGTATTTTTCATCATTTTTTGGACAAAGTGGATGCTTTTCCATTGGATGGCACTTTTAATGGCGTTATTAGCATCCCTTTTTAAAAGTTGACGCTATTTTGGACGCTAATTAACATCCCAATTAGTGTCCCTATTAGCATCCCAATTAGCATCCAAAATAGCATCCCATATAACGCCCATAATAGCCTCCAAAAAAAGTCTAGAATAGCACCAAGATTAGCACCATATATTGATCCAGGGTTAGCGCTAGAAATTACGCCCTACTTCCTACTTCCGCTCAACACCTCACTACAATATCCAGATTGGGTTCATTAGCAGGTGTTCCTTCCCACCCCGATCTATGTAGGAACCTGCTTAGTTCAACAACTCTTCATGACAACATCTATATTGGGTTCATTTGAAGACATGACCTCCCACCCCAGTTGATGTAGGCACTTGCTCAGTTCAAATTCCTTTGGAGACACACCCTCCCACCTTAGTCTATGTAGTCATCTAATTTAGTCAGCACCAACACACTCTTCAGTGTATTTATTATTTTGCAGCACAACTCAACAACTATTATTTTAGACTTGGTTTCAGTTTTCTCACACTTCACCTGAGAGGAAGAAAGAAGGGATGCTTTCCCCTTCAATTAGGAGGAATTGATATGAATGGGAGTCCCATCCATCACAATATGATGTTTGAATTTGGTTCACATCCCATTATCAAATTATATTGGTTAATTAGTTAGGTATATTATTAAATAATGGTTAGTCTTTTTTACTTGTCAAATGTGGACACGCATGTAATTCTATATAAATGTTATGAATCCTTCATCTAATATAAGTTAGTATTATTTTATTCTTATATGTATTTTGTTTATTCTAATTTCGATTGTTGAGTTTCATATGTATGTGGATCAATAATCTATTACATAAATTTGTTGATACCTTAGATAATTACCATTTAACTATTTTATTTTATTTTTATTGTTTTTTATGTGGTTTGTTGCCCCATAACTTCGTGGAAAGAATTTCAAGGGGCCCACCCAAAGGGACCTTACCCTGTAAGTACCAGTTTTGGAAACTTGTCCCCAGAGGGGCCGACAAATTCAAGAATTGACCTCGACCTAGTGACAGCTTGGCCACAGATTTTCCAACCAACTGAGCTACCCCACTGGACTAATTTTTAACTATTTATTTATTATAGCATATTCGATATTTAATATATATAGTCATATTGAAATTGTTATTGATAATTAAATGCATAAAAGCACAACACAATAAAACTTCACTTCTATACTAAACAATCCTAAAAGAAACATTAAAAGAGAGTGAAAAAACTTAAACATCAATAATAATAAAAACTATATAACAATAATTAGCAATAAATCAATATTTTCAAAAAACAACACAACTTATGAAACACTTAATACATCTGAAAATATCAAACTCCAAAATATATAGATAATTTAAAATCACATGTTTTAATATTTTTATCTTAATATAAAAAACATTAATATTATTGTATACATACAGTCTAAACTAAAATCTATTTAAACCTACTAACTAAATATTAAAATTAAAAACAAATTAAAAAAAACATAAAACAAAGTAATTATTCAATTCTCCACTTACTAAATATTTAAAAAAGAAACATCATAAAACAAAATAACAAAAACTAAAAATACTAAATATAATTTGAAAAACATGTTAATATTTAGAAAGAAACATCATAAAAGAAAATAACAAAAACTAAAAATACTAAACATAGTTGAAAAAAATGTTAAACAATGCAACAAACACTAGTAAAAATACATCATATAAAAAAGTTAAAAACATTATATAAAAAATAAAATAAAAAACAACTCCAATAATAAATATACTTTAAAAAATATGTTAATATTTAAAAAAAACATCATAAAATAAAATAACAAAAACTAAACTACTAAACATAGTTAAAAAAATTGTTAAACAATGCAATAAACACTAATAAAAAACATCATATAAAAAAATTAAAAACGTTATTTTAAAAATTAGAAAGAACTTTAATAATTAAAAACGTTATTTTAAAAATTATTTCTACACTTTGTGTGATTCACAGCTTAGATGCTTTGATGTCGCTTTTGGAAAGAAAACACCTAACACTTTTTTGCATGCACTTGGTGGGAAAGACTAAATTTATGATTATTAGCTTATTTTAACGATTTGAAACTGTATGCGTGTGAAATTTGTTTGGAAATTGGCCCCTTTCTTGGTCACTATTATTGATGAAAAAAACTATAAATATGGGTTAGCTAGGTTTTAAAACAAAGCGATCCATTTATTCTGTGCTTGGTACGGTTTCCAATGCCCATACATAATAGTTTAGTTGCTCTGCCCTCCCCACACTTTGATTGAATGACTCCTATCTCCATTTCAATAGCTCTGAGCATTGCATACATTGCATTTTGATGGTGAATTTTATATCACATTTTAAAGAGTTTTTTATTATTTCATTAATGTAATTTTTTTATTGTTTTGGAAGAGGATACCAAATACTTTAATTTTTTCATCTATGAAGGTCAATGTAACTAGCATTTTTTTCTAAATTATTTTGCTTTAAATAGTATTTTATTGGTTTTTTTAGAATACATGCAGAAGATCAAAGTTAGCTTAATGAAATGTTGTAATTTCAAATTTTTCCTTAGTTTCTTCTAACCAGTTTCATTGATTTTCTTAACATGCATGAAGGTGATTGAAGGTAGGCATATATAAAAAGGAGGCTCTTCCAGTCCAATAAATTGAATACAGTTGGAGAGAGATTGATTCTCGAGAAAGAGAACCAAGGAGGAAGAATTCAACCCTTAGGGGAGGAGCGAAGTAATCCAATCTATGGTATGTTTATGATAATTTTTTTATTTGATCCAATTTTCTAATGTCTATAATGAAATTTTCAATTGCATAGGTTTCCCCTAGATTTCGTGCCGACGAAAACATATTCAATGAAGTTCACTAGAGGCTCAAGTCTTCACCAAACCTAACTCTTTGTTGATAGATTTTTGAAAAAAAAATTAATTCCATTTAATAGATTTATTTTCTTTTTTTTTATGAAAGAAAATGTTTGTATATCTAAAGATTCATTTATATATAGATATAGATATAGATATGTATGAAAGATAAAAATTTAAATAAAAATATATTTCATTCATTTAAAAACATATATAGTTTTTTATTACTTTAAAAATATTATCATTTTATTTATATAATTGTGTAGTTTTTATTACATTTGAAAATATGATTATTTTATTTAAATAAATTTTTATTACATTTTAAAAATATTATATAAGGTAATGTAATATTCAATTTACAAGATTAAAATATCGTTTTACAGATTATATTTTCTTGTAAATTTGTTTAGTGATAACATTTTAATTTTATTTCTATTAATCATAATAATTTTAATTAACAATTATAAAATGTTATTATTGTTTTTTTCATTTTTTTAATTAGAAATGGTTCACAATGGTTTTTAAACGCATTACTTAGTAAGCATAAAGTTAATTCAAATATAAATAATATGGTTGTGTAAAAATTATATTCAATATTTTTCATAATTTACAAAAAAAAATTAAAGAACGACATAAACCATGGAAAATAGATTCTTAATTCTCATAATTTATAAAGAATTTAAAAAATAAAAACTAATTTTTCATTTCACAAAAAGCATAGACAGTTAAATGAATTATTGTTTTTTAGATTTGTCTATGTTTCTTTAAAAATATAACATAATTTAAAAACAAATTAATTACATTAATATTCTACTTATATTTAATTTAATAAATAAAACAATCTAATAAATATTATAAATCATTGTTTTCATAAATATTTTATGTATATTAAGAATAAATAAATGAGAATAATATTCTGATTTTAATTTATTATACAATAAAGTGAATTATTAAACTTTGATTATGGATAAAAAACCATCAAAATAATTAGTTTTATGCCTACTTTCATTATGATACTAATAATATTATGTTAAAATTAAGAATATTTAAAAACAAAAAAACCTAAAAAAATGTTTTAATAACTATAATAAGATTTATTTGTTTAGAAATAAATTTCATAATTCTTATTAATAGTAAAAATTTTAAAATAAATTTTTTTTATAAGATAATTATTTTATATATACATTTATGAATGACAATTGGTATTAGCATTAAACCCTAAATAGCATCCATAATATACTCCCTATTAAAATACAAATCTGTTTTAACCATTTGTCACTTTATGGTGGTACCAAAACATGATGCAAAAAAGGAAGAAAAAATTGGTGCGAATTTGAAAGCGAATATTGACACATATCTGGAAGTAAAACGTGGTGCAAAATCAGATGCTAAAGTGGTAGCACAAATGGATCCAATATTGGATGTTAATTTGGATGCAAATATGGTGCTAACGAGGATGTCATTTAGGAAGCAAAAGTGAACGCTCTCTAGGAAGCAAAATAGGACGTTATTTAGGAAGCAAACATGGACATTGTTTAGGAAGCAAAGTTGGACGTTATTCTGGAAGCATAAAAATAGATGTTATTTTGGACGTCATAAATGATGCTATCTAGGACGCAAAAAAAGACATTTTTTGAGACACTTTAAGTTTTGTCCATGACGCGTCTCATTTAGCATCTAGTTTGACTACTCAATGTAAAAAAAAAACCACTAAAAAGGGACGCTAATTCCAGGATTTGTTGTAGTGATGTTTGGGAATTAGTATCTTGGGATCTGTTAGGCCCATGATGTCTTAAATTTGAAATTTTTTGGCTATAACTCCTTACATGTAGATTCACAACTTCATATTTTACTCTTTTCACTAATTTTAACACAAACATTACCATGAATGTTCATGATAGTAACTCTTTATGCATTTTGGTGGTTAAACTGTGATTTTGTGGTTAGTCCATTTTCCCAAGTGGCATGGCGGCCATAACCACCTATATTTATGTCTTTAACTTTCAATAAAATATGAGCTTTAAATCAAAAAAAAGTAACAATAGATATACAAAGTGATGCTATCCCTTATTTCAATGCTCCATTTTCTATACTACTACTCCATGGTCCACTAAGTACAGTCTCAAATCTTATATATATAAAGTTATTAAACATGTGTATAATAATTTACTCCAATCGAGTATCTTTCATTATATGTGATTTATGTCCTTTGCAATTATTTTACTCATAAAAAAGCAAATTAAAAATATCAAAAACAACTTATAATATAATGTATAATGATGATAAAATATTTTCACTAAATTTATTAAAATTTATCAAAGAGATGATTTACATAATAATCAAATCAGTGTTAATTTAATTGATGTTTAATATTTAAACAAAACAAAATGTAAGGAGTATAATCAAGTTGATTGTCAATTTTTAGGTTATAAACTATTTGAAATTCATTGACACTTTTTGGCTTACAATTTTTTTCATACTTTTTTTCATATATTGATGTTACATAATATTCTTCAATAACTATTGTTTATTATTTATTTCAAGTCGCCAAGTCCTTCATATGTAAATATTTACACATTAATAAAACATCTAAAAATTGGCATGAAACCCGAAGCTACAAAACCATATAATTAATTAACTACTTGTAAACATATACACATTCTTTAATTAAAATAAAAATGATTAATTCATATCCTAAGGCAATCATTCCATTTACTAATTTTGTTGTGCTTACCCAATACCACCAATCAAATTGCAATCATCCTTTGGAATTATTATTCAAGCATAATATTATCTTCTCTTGGAAGGGGAGGATATAAAAGAGTCGAGTGGCTCTTCCAAAAGGATGATATTCAATTTGTGAAATTTCTAGATAGTCAATCCTTCTTCGACTGTAGTATTATCACCAAGGACACCCTTTGCAATGGTTGGTGAACCCTTTCTCTAACATAGAATGAATAAATAGGTGTATATTTATTCAATTGGATGTTAAAGTGTTAGAAAGTCTTTTATAAAACATGTACACCTTTGTAGAAGAGCACATTAACTTACAGAGTTTATATTAATTTAAGTTATTTATATGAGTTTATCTTTATTTATAATTATGTATTAACTTTATTATATATATTCTTATTTTGAACAATAGATTTTTATATAATTTTTAATTTATTTTTTATACTTTAGTTGAATTATATTGTTTTTTTGGTGGTATATTTGTTATTATAGATCGACAAAAATATATTGTTTGGAATGTTGGGTTTCAACGTAGACATACTTCAAAGTTGTTGTCAAGTTTTCTAAGTGTAAGTTTTAGAGCCAATTAAAAAAAAACCATGTGAATTCCAAAATGCATGCATGATACCTCAATGGATAAAGGATTCGGTGATGAATCTATCTGTATGAACTATGCTCAGTTATGTGCCAATAATGGCAAGGTTTACACCCCTAGAAGACACAGAGAAACATTGATTTTCCTGTAAGGGGGCTAATTCTCTGTTTTCAGGTCCTCGATCGAGGTCTAAAGCTTGATCGAGATATTCAAATCCCTCGATCGAGGTTTTAACAGAAGCTCGATTGAGGGTCTAATAATCCCTCGATCGAGCTACTGTTAAACACATGAAAAAAAAAGCTTTGTACATGAATACCAAGGTTTTATATGCACGCTCACCATGTTTATATTTAGTACAAAAAATTGAGAAGGTAAATCATATCCCCCTGGTTCTCAACATGCTTTCTTTCCAATTCTACCCATTCCATAGATACATCTATGTCCAACACAATTTTCCAACAACTTTGCCTCGACCAACTGTTCAAATAATAAATCTCTTAGAAATCTAAACAAAAAAAATAGTCATGACATTGCCATCGTTTTCTACCAATAAACCTTTCGGCATTTTACCTGGAAACTAGAAGTCCCTGGTACAAACTGCCATGGGGCCAAGGGTTTGAGGAATGGATTGTTAAAATCATTTTAATGTTCATTAAACTACTTCTTCACAACACAAAATAGGGCTGGAATGGAGTAGCAGTGGGTGGGCAGGAATTGAGGTCCAGAATTAGAGTTATAGAAATGTAGTGAAAGGTTTTAAATACTAAAAATACTTTGCTCCTTCGTAGATAATTTTTAATTTTAAAAAACTACAATTATGTGATATGATTTTTAAAACACTATTTTTTATCGTAATCGCCCTGTTCTATTCTTCCCTGGGCTTTGGGCTTTAAATATCTGGCCCAAGGATCTATCTCGTAGGTAGATCGTAGTGTTGAGAATCCAGGTCGAGTGGACACAAATCACCTAAGTTCAACTCATCAACTGAACTGCATGCATCATTGCCATAGTATTATTTTTGCATTGAACCAAGGAGAGAAATGATGCATACAATCCAGTTGATCAGTTGAACTTAGGTGAGTTGTTTCCACTCGACCTGGATTCTCACGACTATGATCTACCTACGATATAGATCTTCGAGATAGATATTTAAATCCCATAGGCCAGGGAGGAATAGAACAGGACGATTAAGATAAAAAAATAGTGTTAAATTCAGAGTCATATCACATAATTGTAGTTTTTTAAAATTAAAAATTATATATGAAGGAGCAAAGTATTTTTAGTAGCTTTAGAGAGAGGAAAATGTGGGCATGACAAAAAATATGACCTCATTTCCTTAGGTTATATCAATGCCCATTGTTTACTCTTCAAAAATGTTATTGTGCCAAACATTTGCAGTTAATCTTGCTAGTAAATTATTGAATGACATTAGAATTTACATCAATAACACGTGACTAATTGTTTTGGTGTTTCATAATGCTAAATGTGGAGGAAAATAAATAAAATAAAAGGTGTTATGGCGACTGTGGGATCTGAAAAACAAAAAGTATGGAAACTTAACATGATATTAATTCTCATTTCAACAAGAATTGAAAATGTTCAATGACATGAATTCAAATGAGGATTCAAAATACAAGTTGTCCAAGCATCTTTTGGAAGACTTCATTAAATGAAACTTTACATGATGCATATGGAAATACAATGTCGAGATCAGGCTATGAGTTCGATCAAGGTATCTAAAACTATCGATCAATCTTTTAAACATGTTTTTAAATACCTCTATTGAATGTTTATGTCCGGTTAGAGAAAAGCTCGACCGATCTAGCAACTTACTCGAGCTTTTCAAAACTTTAACTAAAAAAATATTCGAGTGCCCATATTTGTGTGTGCACATGAATATGGACACCCAAAAATTTCTTTAATCAAAGCTTTTAAAATCTTGTTTTGTTCATGGGAACAAGGTCTTCGAATTCAATTAAAATCAAATATAGAATTATATGATAGTAAAATCTAATAAAACATAATTTTGACTAGAAGAATGATACGTGTGGGTAATAGTACATATCTTGAAGAAGAAACAAGTAAAATCATTACTATTGCCACTTCCTCTAAATTTTATGTGTAGATATTAGTCATGGAGTAATTGGAGTTATAGATGTGATTAATCATATCTATAAGTCCAATTACTCTACGACCCATATCTACAAATGAATATAAATGACCCTTTTCTATCCAACAAACGCGGTGAATTAAATCATGGCTTTGTTTCCTATTTATAGTTAAAACGATTAGAGATGCTTGATAGAGGTCTTTTTTTAACCCTCGATCAAGCTTTTGATGAACCTTCGATAGAGGTCTTGAACCCTCGATCGAGGGTTCATAAAAAGCTCAATCGAGGGTTTAAGAAGACCTCGATCAAACATTTTAGAAACCCTCAATCGAGGTGTTAAGACCTCGATCAAGCATTTAGGAAAAGCTCGATCGAGGTACACTTTTTTTGTTTTTGCCGAAATTGCCTTGCCAAAAATTGTAACCCGCCTCCATGGATGCACCCAAAAATATGATAAAGGAATATAATTCCTAAATATAAAGATATTGATCGACAACATTGACATCAAACATGCATGTATTTGTTGATGTATATGTTACTTAAGAATGTATTTCACTTGTATTTCTTATATACTGTAACCCGATGTTTATTCCGGGATGTACTTGAGTTATGTCATGCCCTGATGTTCCTATAGGGAAGGTCTATAATTTAAACAAGTCATGTCAATTCATTGTGGGTAACCCTCCTATTGTATAAGATTTAATGTCCCCGTAGTTCCGGGGCACTAGGGTTATTAGACTCTCCTAGTAGAGGTCAGCCCTGGTAGGGTTTTAGTCATGTCGGGATTAGTATAAATAAAGAACTGGAGTCTCTATTTATCACACAACTTATACACACTCAAGTGTAGCGCATAGTTGAGGAAGGAGAAGACACTGGGGATAGACAAGAATAAGGTTACTACTGTCGGCAGGTCACTTACTGTTTTGGGGCTTTTCTATTTTGGTGTTGATTCTATCTTTGAGGAAGTTGCGGGGTTTTCACCATTTATGGTTTCCCTGAGGATAAACACTATGTTCATTGTCTCTTGTGTTTGATTGTTGTGCTTGTTATTCTCTCACTAAAGATCCAAATATAATGCTAGCTTAATGATGAAATTCTAACATGGTATCAAAGCTAACCTAAGAAGAAGACACTATGCAGCTATGAGAACTAGGGATTCCTAGTTTGTGGATCTTCCTCCATATATTTTTAGCTAAATTAAGGTGGAACGACTCTCCTCCTTAGGGCACATCTTTCTATCGAAGAAAAATCCAATTCTGAGGTTTTTCAGTTTTGGACCCAACACTGCTGCCGAAAATTAGGGCTTTTCACAGAAGAGGAATTTTTCAGTGAGACCAGGCCTGGATTGATCTCCTCCCCAAAATTGAAGTTAGGGATAAATTTCAAGGCATTTGGGTGGACAGAACTCCAGAAAAACAAAACCCTAATTTTTTACTGAACTAGCACTGCAGGATTTCAACTCCAAATCTAGATCCGACATCTTGACCTGGTAAGATCTAAATATTTTGTATTTCCATTTGAGGTTCTCATTTTAAGATGTCTCATCATACCAAGCTTGATGAAAAGCTTGAGGGAGTTGATAACTTCCGAGCTTGGAAGTATAGGATCTCCCTGGTTCTGGAAGAGGATGAGTTGGGCTCCTATATCAATGAGGAGGTTCCAGTTCTAAATGGAGATGAGGCTAAGGTATTTCATAAGAAGAAGTTGGTTATGGAAAAGAGGATCATTGCTAATTCTATCAAGGATCATCTCATACCACATGTGTCCTCCCTCAAGACACCTAAAGCTATGTTTGATGCCCTAACCAAATTGTTTGAAGGGAAGAAAATAAACAGGAAGATGACTTTGAGAAACCAATTGAAGAATGTGAAGATCTAGAATGCTGAGACTATTCAGTCTTACTTTACAAGGGTTTCTCAGATCAAAGAGCAGCTGGAAGCAGTAGATGAAGAAGTGGAAAATGCAAAGATTGTGATGACCACCTTGAATGGTCTCCTTAGATCATGAGACTCTTTCATTCAAGGAATCTGTGCCAAGAAGAAGTTAGTCAAGTTCAGCAGACTATGGGAAGAATTATCTCAAGAAGAAGCTCGGATAGCAGCTCGAGAAGAGAATATGGGTAGTGAAGATCAAGCTCTCACAGTTCACTCCAAGAAAAATAGGAGGAGCAATTATCACTCCAAAGGTAAGATCTCACACTCTAGAAAAGATCTGAATACTATTAGATGTTACACATGTGATGAGAAAGGTCACATATCCAGATTCTTCCCTAACAAAAGAAATCTAAAGAAGAAGGGAAACAAGAGAAGACATCATGCCCATGCTACAGAGGATGATGAACCTTCCACAAAGAGAATCAGACAAGAGAGTGATGACTCTTCAAGTGAGGATGAATATGTACTGATCTCCGCTCTCACGGGAACTGTTCCACATGGAAGCAATGATTGGCTTATAGATAGTGGTGCTTCCAAGCACATGATGGGAATCAAAGAATCGTTTATGAAGCTATCTGAACATGAGTCACCTCACAAGGTGAAACTTGGGGATGACTACCAGTATCCAATAAAAGGTAGTGGTGAATCCTTCTATAAACTAGACTCTGGAAAGTCTTTGAAGATGAAGAATGTATTATTTGTTCCAAGACTAAAGAAGAAAAAAACTCCTGAAGAAGTCTTCTCCGGCAAGAAACCAGAAGTCAACCATCTCAGAATATTCGGATGTCCTGTGTACATACACATTCCAAAAGAGAAGAGAACGAAATTAGATCCTTCAAGAAAGAAAGGTATATTTGTGGGATTCTCTTAAAGCTCGAAGTCTTATAGAATATACTTCATAGGGTTCAAAAATATTGACATCATTAGGGATGTAACATTTGACGAAGATTCAGCCTACATCAAATCCTGAAAGAAACCTGCTGAAGAACCTGAAGAAGCAGAAGCTCCCAGAATTCATGATACAATCATGAACGAAGAAACTCAAGAAGAAGATCGAGAATTTGAAGAACCACAAAGACCTGTAGATCCACCATAGGAGAAGAATCCTCACAAGAGGAAACCTACTTGGGTACGAGAGATTAATTAAGGTGCATAAAGATATGGGTTTCCAGAAGATAATCTCAAAGAAAGAAAGAGGACCGAATCCTGTTCCAGTTATGTAGCTTTACTATGTGACTTCATTGATAAAGAACCTTCCAAATATGCAGAAGTGGAAGAACAGAAAGAATGGAAGGATGCGATGATCGAAGAGTATCAATCAATCATGAAGAATGATGTTTGGGATGTTGTCCCTAGACTAGAAGGGAAGTCAGTTGTAACTTCCAAATGGATCTACAAGATCAAGCATGCTGCAGATGGTAGCATTGAAAAGTAGAAGGAAATATTTGTGGCTCTCTCAGAAAGAAGGAATAGACTATGAAGAAACCTTTGCACCTGTATCCAGATGCACTTCCATCAGATCGGTACTTGCTCTGGCTACAGTGATGAAATGGAAGATACACCAAATTGATGTCAAGACTGCTTTCTTGAATGGTGTAGTAGAAGAGGAAGTGTATGTGGAGCAGCCACTCGGTTTTGAGACACATGACAAAGAGTCTCATGTGTGTAGATTGAAGAAATCCTGGTATGGTTTGAAACAGGCACTCAAGACATGGTACAGTAGAATTGACAGATTTCTATCCAACTTGGGCTTTACCAAGAGTAAAGCAGATTCTAACCTTTACTACAAGGTGGAATATGGCAACCCGGTGATACTTCTACTATATGTAGATGATCTATTTGTGATAGGTATGGATGGGTTGATTGCTGATACGAAGAGAAAGCTTGCTGCTGAAGTCAAGATCAAGGACTTGGGAATGATGCATTATTTCCTAGGTATGGAGGTGTGGCAGACTACAGATGGAATCTTCCTTGGACAAGGAAATTATGCAGTAGAGATCCTGAAGAGATTTGGGATGATGGACTGCAAGGCATTAACCGCACCTATGGCATCAAACCTGAAGCTATTGAGCGATGCTTCATCAGAGACAGTTGATGCCACGATGTATCATCAGATGATTGGGTCCTTGATGTACCTGATGAACAAAAGAGCATATATTTGCTTTGCTGTGAAGACCTTGAGCCAATACTTGACAGATCGGAGACATGGTCACTTGACTGCTGCAAAGCATATTCTAAGGTACCTGAAGGGTACGGTTGATTATGGGCTCAAGTATAAGGCTGATTAAAGGATTAACCTGGAGGGTTATGTTGATTCAGATTGGGCAAGTAGTGCCATCGATAGGAAGAGCACTTTAGGGTGTTGCTTCAGTATGGGATCAGGTGTGATCTCATGGTTTAGCAGGAAGCAATCCTATGTGGCAGTGAGTATAGCTGAAGCAGAGTATGTTGCAGCCTGTTTAGCTAGTTGTGAGGAAGTATGGATGAGGAAGCTACTATCTGATTTATTTGATCTCGAGTTAGATGCTGCTTGTATATACTTTGACAACCAGAGTTGTGTAAAGCTGTCAGAGAATCCAGTATTCCATGACAAGTCAAAGCATATTGAGATCAAGTATCACTATATCAGGGATATGGTGCAGAGAGAAGCAGTGAACCTCCAATATGTTGCGACAGATGAACAGATAACTGATGTGTTTACTAAGCCATTGGCTAGGGTGAAGTTTGAGTACTTCAGGGAGAAGCTTGGTGTTCTCCAGATTGAGGTTCCTCCCAAGAGGAAGTGATGTGTCTGTGCTGAGCCCTTCTGACATGGTGAGAGGATTGGTTCCTTCCATGATTAGATGTAAGTGCTATGATATTCTGACATGGTGAGAGGATTGGTTCCTTCCATGGTCGAATGTAAGAGCTGTGACATGGTGAGAGGACTGGTTCCTTCCATTGTCAGGTATATGTGGATGCCACATCCAACATGAAAAAGAGTTGGCTCTTTGAAGACACATATAGTATGAAAAAGGACTAGCTCTATATAGATGGTACATCTAGCATGAAAAAGGGTTGGCTCTGTGAAGACGCATCTAGTATGAAAAAGCACTAGCTCTGTGTAGATGGCACATCCATCATGAAAAAGGGCTGGCTCTGTGAAGACACATCTAGTATGAGAAAGGACTAGCTCTGTGTAGATGGCACATCTAGCATGAAAAAGGGTTGGCTCTATGAAGACTCATTTAGTATGAAAAAGGACTAGCTCTAAGTAGCTACCACACCTGGTATGAAAAAGGACCAGCTCTGTGATGCCTCATCTGGTATGAAAAAGGACCAGATCTGTGATGCCTCATCTAGTATGAAAAAGGAATAGCTCTATGAAGACTCATCTAGTATGAAAAAGGACTAGATCTAAGTCGCTACCACATCTGGTATGAAAAAGGACCAGCTCTGTGATGCCTCATCTGGTATGAAAAAGGACCAGCTCTCTGATGCCTCATCTAGTATGAAAAAGGACTAGCTCTGAGAAGAATCATCTAGTATGAAAAAGGACTAGCTCTGAGTAGCTGCCACATCTAGTATGAAAAAGGAATAGCTCTGTGATGACTCATCTGGTATGAAAAAGGACCAGCTTTGTGATGCCTCATCTAGTATGAAAAAGTACTAGCTTTGAGATGATACATCTAGTATGAAAAAGGAATGGCTCTGTAGAGGATCCTATGACGAGAAGAATCAAGAGATAGCACCTGTGATGATGCCCAGTGATCATCCAGATCGAGTGATGATGATCTAGATCCAGTGATGATGGTCTAGTAGAAATGATCTAGATCCAGTGGTGATCCAGACCAAGTGATGATCCAGATCCAGTGATGATCCAGACCGGGTGATGATCCAGATCCGATTATGAAGATGACTTGAAGATGACGAGGACTCAATGATGATCCAGAAGATACGGAGAAGAATACTTGTGCTGAAAATTGTGTCAAAAGAATACCTTCCTAGTTAAGAGGGAGTGTTTATGTATATGTAACTTTGGAATGTATTTCACTTGTATTTCTTATATATTGTAACCTAATGTTTATTTCAGGATGTACTTGAGTTATTTCATGCCCTGATGTTCCTATCGGGAAGGTCTATCATGTAAACAAGTCATGTCAAGTCATTTTGGGTAACCCTCCTATTGTCTAAGGGTTAAAGTCCCTGTAGTTCTGGGGCAATAGGTTTATTAGAATCTCCTAGTAGAGGTCGGCCCTGGTAGGGTTTTAGTCATGTTGGGATTAGTATAAATAGATAACTGGAGTCTCTATTTATCACACAACTTATACACACTCAAGTGTAGCGCATAGTTGAGGAAGGAGAAGACACTGGGGCTAGACAAGAAGAAGGTTACTACTGTCGGGAGATCACTTACTGTTTTGGGGCTTTTCTATTTTGGTGTTGATTCTATCTCTGAGGAAGTTGTGGGGCTTTCACCATTTATGGTTTCCCCAAGAATAAACACTGTGTTCATTGTCTCTTGTGTTTGATTGATGTGCTTATTATTCTCTCAGTAAAGATCCAAATATTATGCTAGCTTAATGATGAAATTCTAACAGTATTGTCGTAAACATTACTACAATTTTATTGTAGATATTCCATTATCTCATGCATTGAGAGGTGCAAATACATGGTTAGAAGAAAAACATGATTTTATTCAATGGGATGGATCACAAATTTTAAACCACACTAACTACTATCTAGAACATGTTGAGGTTAAAGAGAGGAGTTGTTTCCACTATAATAGAGGAGATAAAATGATTATACTTGAATCCAAGTTGAGTAAACATATAATTAATACAAAACTTTTCAGATGAGAAAGATTGCATTTATATAGGTATTGTAACAAATGTAGATGAAAATGATTCTATTGGAGGGAATATTTTGGGATCTTTCTCATTTATTGTGTTGGTGAAGGATCTATGCTTATCATGTGACAATTTCTCTATAGAGTTCCAACTTGATAGACTTGTAACTTGGTTAATAAAAAAATGATGGTAGAGTCAATCTTAAATGTTAAAATCATTAAACAAATTGAAGGTCATGGTGACCGAGGCAAGATGAAGATGAGAGAACATAAAAATAACTTAAAAGGCCCTTGCAACAACTAAGACACTATAATAACAAATGAAGCATAATGTTGATAGCGGGAGTGATTTTTATGAATGAGACTCTATTTGATTGATATTGTCTTAAATATTTATTCAAAAGTACAATGAGTGTTGTCACTTGTTTTTATTTTATTGCATCTCTTCAATCTTGCTAGATTTAGCAAAAGGTGTCATAGTGAGATTATACATACACATACAAAAGTTTAATATGTGAAAACAATAATTTAATCTTAGATTTAGATATCTTATACATATTAAGACTTTAAAAATTCAAAATATTGAAATCTAAATACAAATTATTGCAATTAGATATTGAAACTTTCCTAAATGAAATTCACACCTTTGGAATTGAAGTTCACAATTTTGTATTTTAAAATTACACTTTCGAAATAAAAAATCGTTGTTTTGGAACTGGAAAACACACTTTTGGAATTAATAATCACACTTTTAGAAAATTATTTGAAATTGCCACTTTTAAAATTAGAAACACACTTTTAAAAACCCAGTTTTCCACTTACGGAAGGATGTTGTTGACACTCTAAAATTAAAAATTCACAATTTTTAGTCTAGATTATGCCTTATTAATCCAAATTAAACAAAATTAGGGGTTACTATATCACCAAAGGAGACTAGTAAAATAAACATTAGGGTTGTTGGGGTTTCCTTGCTAATTTTCTATTATCATTTATTTGTTTTTAACCATATTAAATGTAACCTAATTAATCTACATCCCTATATAGTTAATTAAGAGTAAAACACTAATTAATCTTGTGCAATTCCCTTTATTTATCATATTTCCCATTTGACCGAAATGGTTTCTATGTTCCCCCCTAAAAGCTGGTGGTGACTCTACCCTATCCTTCCTCCTTGTGATAACATGGTGCTTCTATATAATTTTTATGCTACATTTTTATGACTCCCAAGAGATTTGTAGTACTCAAGCCTCTTCTCTCTCAAAAAGAGGATATTGTCACCTCACCATCACCATTGTTTCTATTGATAACTTTTGATTGTATTGCCTCATCTTGCCTCTCTCTTTCTTTCTTTTCTTTCATTCAATCATCATTTGCACTTGTTAAGAGGTTGTGATGTAATTACCTCCCCAATTAGGGTGTTCCACTAACCATCATGATTTAGGTACTCATTTCATTTATCATTGAGGTTATCATCCTCACATCTTTTACATGATTTAGTAGGATCACACATAGTTATCCTCAAGTAAGAGTAGGCATCACTCTCTTACCCTCCCTCTCCTTAATTTCAATTTAGCATCTACATTTAGAGTCCGATTTATATTTTACTTTCATAGTATTTAGATATAATCATGTATATTTTAATATTCTATATATTATTTCGCTTACGTGGTAGTAGATTTTCTTTTGTCTAATTCCATAATTTGGATGCGATGTTTCATTGACAATAGTTAGACTTGTTATTCTCCTATCTTAGGATTCTCTTCTTGTCAAGCATCTCATTTCCTCTTGCTCTTCCATGTTTCTTAGTGCTTCATATTATTGACATCATAATCCATGTGCACATGTCATATATATCGCTACCACAAGAAAATGCATGGCATGCCACCACATGCAAATGTTGGGAAAATTAGTCACTTGGAAAATGACCACTACCCCCTCAATGTCAAAAGGCATAATACCATGTTATTCACACTAGCACGCCCATCCCCATGAATCATTGTTTTGAGGTTTTTATTTCCATTATTTTTTATTTGTATTCTATCACCTTGTGGAAATCTACCTTCCTTCCTTTCAACTCACTACTATTCTAAATTGTTTTATCGATAACAATTCCTACAATGGGGGAAAATATGTTGTTTAAAAATTTCACACTTAGTAATCACATACACCTACCCATGAGAGATTCTATAGTGTGGCATACTTTGTATCATATCTGTGCATTAGCCACCGAGTGATAATGTTAGTGTCACTCTAATGTCCTTCTCTATTGGATCAAATTACTTTAGCCTTCTTACCTTCCCTTATATTTGTGAC
The DNA here is from genome assembly GCA_001517045.1 of Pseudotsuga menziesii. Classification (NCBI taxonomy): domain Eukaryota; kingdom Viridiplantae; phylum Streptophyta; class Pinopsida; order Pinales; family Pinaceae; genus Pseudotsuga; species Pseudotsuga menziesii. The sequence continues at coordinate 395,277 of LPNX010713513.1, forward strand.
CTATTAGGGATGTATTATGCTTTTATAGGGTCCTTTACTAGTTTCATCTTCCTTCGTTTAGCCTTTATTTGTTGGTTTTCTTATGTTCGACCCTATGGACAGTAGCTCATTGTTTGTATTCTTTTTCAATATGCAAACCCATTATCAAGCCCATAATTTTTAAGATGATCATTTTGGGTTCTCAATGGCCCGACATCTATTTTGAGTTGCTTAACTAGGGATATGATTAGCTAAACCTTCCTGAACCCTTCCAGCTATTTTAACATTAACCGAATTTTAGGATTTTAAATTGTGAATCATGGAAAAAAGGGCATGTTTCAATGATAAAATGTATAGAAAAATCCATTAATCCTGGGGTTTGTGGTCGAAACTCAAGGTATGCATTTTTATACAAATCAATATTTCCATTGGCTTACCTATCATTCACTTATTCCTTTAGTTCATTCCATTTCCCATTTATATTTCTTCTATCCTCTCTGAATACTCTTTTGTTCGCTCATTATCTTGTAGGTAAACACTCAAGTTTGTGTCAAACTTGGTAGAGATTACTAATTCCTCTTCCATGCTCATGGTATCCTTGAAGTGTTATTCAACACCTCAAGATGGTTCCCTTGCTGTTAATATGGTTCCAACCTTGCAATCTTGTTTCTTGTTGTTATCCTAAGGAATATACACTGAATTCCCCCCTCTCATACCTTGGGAATTTGAACCCTATTAACTCAAAGGTGTTTCCAACACAATTAGGGGAAATTGAGATGTCAATCCTTTTAAAGGTACCTACCATTCAATACCTTATTTTTAAAATACTTCTTATATTCACATTAAATATTTATAAAGGGGAAAGTATAATGCAACCTACAACCTCATTCTCAGAGAGACTAAAAAAATAATACAATCAGGGTAAACATGTGGTTCTAATCACTTAGCCTCTTTAATTAACAAAAAAACTTTAGCTAACAGTTGGCTTCACACCTCATATTTCATAGCTGAAAAAACACAACCAAATAACTTATTTCCTTTCTAGAAACATATTTTTACCGAAGCTTCCATAGAAAAACCAATGTTGAAATACTTAGGAAATGCCAAACATCATAAGCTAAAGATCGTACTATAGTTCCAACATCACCTAGTAGAACTTCTCTCCAATGTAAATTCCCTTGAAAAAAGGTTATATGCTCAAGCTAAACAAAATCCCATTAAGACCTAGGAAGGGAGCATGCTCAGAAGAGATGCTTCAACATTTCTAACTTTAGGGAAAATTCCATGTGAGAGACCACTTTTTGCATGTCATTGCTTGGTAGGAAGGCTTTCATAAATCATTTTCCATGCAAATGCTTGAAGCTTGTAGCTCACCTTGATTAACCACACATTATGTAATCTCTTGAACCACCTTCTCCGTGCATCATTTATATACCCATTGTGAGTTGAGAATATGGCTAAGCTCGTTCCTTTTATGATGAAGAAGGTACAACCACTTAGAATCATACTAAAACAATGGGCATCAAAAAATCCATTCCCAATCATGCCAAAAAGGGTCAGGCATATTCATACTCATTTTGAATAGGTCTTCACGTGGAATAAGGTCGATAATATCCATAATAACATTTTTATCCATAGAGGATAAGGAGAAATCATGTGCAATGAGTCAACAATATTTTCTAGGTTTGGGTACTAGCATTCCGCAAATCCGTCCAATAAAATATCATTTTCTTACATAGACACTAGCCTTAAGACCAATGGATGTCTAAAATACATGTTCCTTACACCTTCCAAGTCCATATTAGTAATCTTTACAAGTCCCATCCTTCCCAAATTCATGATATTTTCCACCTCACAAGGCCAACCACATTCCTCCATGCTTCCCAAATACTTTTCATGATAAAGTATCTTGAGACCTAAAAGCTATGAGGGGATGAGATGATACAGCATAATCCAAATGATCCCCTAATCCTACAAATGTGTTTTTCTATGATAATTTGATGTCTCAATCATACTTTCCAAGGAGAGCTTCCTTGTAGACACCAAATCACCCATTTTGTAGCCAAAATATTTCCCTACATAGAAATATTAATCAAACATAGGCCACATTAATCCTTGGGCATGATCAAAACATCCAAAGGTACCATAGGAAGGCCCTTAATGTCACCATACTTATAGGGTAGTGAAAACTACCCAAAGGGGATCATTATTATTCATGCGGATTTACATGCGGCGCTATTTATACTTTTGATCTCTTCAGAAACTGCCCTTGCTGTCTTGTTAATCTCTTAACCATTCAGTGATTATTAGTTCATTTACTTCTTATGTCTTAATTCTGTTATTTAAACTATTTGTACATATTAGTTATTACTGTCGGTGAATTAATGAATTGTATAGATCATTGTTTTACTACTGCACATGTGTACTTTGTTTATTTAATAATAACTAACTTAACTTTGTTGATGGGAACAAAGTGGTGGAGTGGCGGGACTTGTTCTTCCATGACAATCTGAGAGCTAAGGTATTACTTGGTTACATAGGCTTACTTAGTTCAATCAAACTAAGGCACATTTTTCATTTACTTACATAGCTCATTACTTTGCAACGAAATTGGATGTAAAGTGTGTTTGACCATCTTGATCCTAGAGGACCCGATGCTAGTTGTTATGCTGCTTGTCGACTTGGTTTTATAATTTGGTAAGTGTCGTTATCGTGAATGTAGCTAATACGGCTAAATTTCCTGTACACTAATTATTCTTTGTCATATCTTGAATTCGTTAGTCTATATGTCATTAATATATTTTACGCTCTAAGTATATTATTACTATACCTATTAATCAACTCTTATGTATTTTTATTGATAGGTTATTATATTGGTTTAAGAGCAGAGCTTTGGATTTTAATGGTCCAAGATGTTATCATGGCATACTTTGTATTGCATGGTTCTTAAGCATAAAAACCTTGTTACTAAGGGATTAAAACCCTAAGCCCTAAACAATATCTAACTACTTAAGCATGGTTCTATGACTTTGGCCTAGCGCAACCTATGGACTAGCATTAATGTAATACTATCATAGTGCAAGCTTGTAGTATGGTATCGTATGATAACGTTTGGGTGGGGACATTACATATGGTATAACCATACCATAGCAGGGTTTTAAGCTATTAGTGTGGTGAATAAAACCCATGATATTTGCAACGTCGTTGAACTATGGAAAAGTGGGTTTGGAAAAACAATAGTGGTTACGAGCTGGTGCATTTATCATTCTTGGAAATCATGGCAACCCCAAAGCTTAGGTCTTGGCTCACGATTCTGTTTGGTCATTTCGTTAGGCCTGTGGAGGAAAATGGGGTCTCGGATCTGTGCTAGGAAGGAGATGAGGGTAAGCTTCCTCTATTTTGTGTCTGCATTCTATGCTTGGTTTTGTGGCTCCTTTGTCTTTATGCTTCTCACCCTATCGTGTTGATTGTGGTTGCAGGTAGCAGGACAACGATGGTGGAGTGGCTCCATTCATCGTTGTAGCTCCAATGTATTGTGGAGGAGGCCATGTTAATCCTACTGTTCAATCTTATGCTTGCCACCTTTCATCCCTATGGGCAGAGCTAAGTTTTCAACTGGTTATTGGTTGGGTTTTTATGCTATAGCGATTTCAATTTTTGCCTTCGAGCTTATGATTACAGACTTGGGTTTTTGAGAGTTGAGGCATTATGCCATGAATCGATTTGTAGGCCATTCAGCTCTGTGTAATTTCAATATCAGTTATGCAAATTGTTATTTTATTTGGTTTTGGGCTTTATAGCCATTGGCTGCACCATTGCTTGCAATGGTGCCATAGCCCATTGGCAAGCCTTTGTAAACCTCGTTCTTGGCCTTTAATGGTGACTGTGTATCAGACTTGGGATCTCTATGTAATAAGATGTATGTATGGTTTTTATAAAATGGTAATGGTTAACTTTGATATTGTGTATGTGATTTCTTTCTGTTTTTTTATTTAGCTCTATATTTAAATGGGGTTGGCATTTTGAAAGTAGAGGAATTTGCCTAATCGATTACTCTATGTGTAAAGCATTTGATTAGCTTGGATAATGTAATTAATTGGACAGTGTGGGTAAAGTCCATGCCATAAATGGCATGAGCCTCTTCCACAGTGCTGCGATAGCTTGTATTTTATTGTTTATGGTATTCGGTTCTTATGTAAAATGGTTTGTGCAAAACCATTGGATTGGAATCCACGGTAGCCAATGCTTATAGTAGGTTTATAAATTGATGGACTGCGTATTTAAAAGGTTATTTGGCCAAGGTCATGCTGCAGCTAGGGTCTTACGACCTCACTGCTAGTGTATGGATTGTTTAAATATATGGCATTTGAATTTTTTGTGAAATTACATCTCGTATGCTTAGTGTAAATCGTGGACTGTGTAGGGATATAAATAATGGATTTATGTATAGGATTGATTCTTGTTCAATTCATTATGATATGGTCTTTATGGCTTTGCCTTGGGTCTTGAAATCCATGGGAATCGATGCCGTGACCTCTGTTGGCAACAGGGTTTTAATGTAATGTAATGAGCGTCTTTTAAATAAAATCAATCTGGACTTTCATGCCCATAGGACTCGATTCCTATTACTATTTGCAATATATGAATTTATGATATGATTTGATGTTGTTTTACTATCATATGATTTACTGTATAAGATGTATTATTTTAATTTAGATAAGGTAATGTTTATTGAGTTATGTGATTTTGTTTATGGATTATGATCAAAGAATAGTAAAGTACCACATGGATGGTCACGATGCCTCCTCTCATTATTTATAATGTTGTTTCATTTATGTGGAGTATTTTTAATGTAAATTTGTAATATGATTACAGACCTTGAAAGGTCTTAGATGAGTTATTTAATTTTGGAAATAAATGTGTAGATAATTTTCATTACAGTTTATACCTGATGGTCTTATATATATATATATATATTATAAAATCACTATGTTTATAAATAATACCCTAAGGTATCTATATAGTATATTATTTCTTTAAACTTACTCCTATAATTAAATCTACCATAATCTGAAACATGTCTCTACTGACAAATGTAATATGTCAGTAAAGATATAAATAATAAGTGAACATTAAATAGCAGGGCTAGACTTACCTAGTTTACAGTATTAATTTCTGAATATTTAATGAATACAAAAAACAAACTTTAGAGATGGAAAACTAGCTATATAGAGCCTATGATACTATTTACAATCCTAGTTAGTCTTGAAGAGAATAAAAACCCTAGCAAAATCTAGGCAGAACATCAATTACATAGGGTTAGTAAATTCATTCGAAACATTCATCTAACATATTCATTATATAATTTAGAAGATAGCATAGATAGTCTAAGGGTTAGATTTTAAGAAATGTAACTCTAGGAGATATGGACAGAACCAATCACTTCTAGGGTTAATAATATATATAAAAGCTTTTACATAAAGCAACCAACATTTACCCTAGAAATGAACTTTGACATACTAAGAACTCATACCTGTAATTTATCTTCCTGAAGCTCATTTAAAGGTTGAACTTGCACACTTTTAAATAACCAGCATTATCAATTTAAGACAAATCTGACCTCTAAATTTGATGAACAAATCACTTGGGAACTACCACGTTCCACCCAACCATGACCCGAAACCGTTCCTGGTTCTAATCCAGATCCCCACGAGATGGACTCCAACATTCAAGTAGCTTAGAGCTCCTAAGGTATGGTTTCCTAACTTGTGCTCAGTTCTGAATCAGTCCTCTTTTCCTTGCAGGAAAAGTTCTCCAAGAAAACACTTGAGAGCAAAAATAGGTAGAATAATAATTCTCCTCCCAAAAATCAGAACCCCAAGCCTTTGCTTGGCTTGAGTATTTAAAGGCAGACTTTTCAGTCAAAGGGGGAAGTTAATTCAAGAAATCCTTGATTTCTTGATTTAACCCTTTTTAATTTACTGGGGTAATTTTCAATTCTTAACCTAGGAACTTTTAACTAGTTCCTAGTTAGTCTTTCATAGATATTTCACTATTTATTAATCCTTTAATAATAAATACTAATTGGTGGAGCTTCTCTTCTTTCTTTATTGAATTATATAATTAATCATAATTAATTATTTATACATACTATGTATAAAATACTTGTTAACATTTTTCTTTGGGCATCATGTATTACGATCCCTAGACTTAACGACACTTCTTCAAGAAGGTCAATTAGATAGATGGCTCCGGTCTACTAGGATAGGAAACTCTAAACATCCTTTCATGTTGGATTCCCTCGTATAACGTGGTATCTCTTTAGTAGTTGATGAGAATACCGAAATTCAAAATTTCATTTAATCACTTATAAATAAGTATGATGAGATCAATATTTTTCTCGAGTTGTTTTCACTCGGAAGTTATTAAATTATTTTTAGTAACCCCTAGCACTTACCAGAGCCCATTCTCAATGCTTATAATAGGGAGTTACAAACATAGTGCAATTACAGAGCTCTCGCTCAACACTAAATGCTAAGATGTACTTGTATGATACACCTAAGGATATAATGGCCAAAGATCCAATGCTCCAGAGATTATGCTCAACATCAACATGGAATGCTCCAGATTTTATGCCGAACATTTCCAATTATATTTTCATGTGTTCCAGAGCTTTATGCTCAACACAAATGTAATTACTTATGTGCTCCAGAGCCTCTTGCTCAGCACAAAACATCTAATCCATTATGTGGTTCAAGGTCAATGCCAAGATTTCATCAATCATGTGCTTCAGGGTCCACACCCAACAAAATCAGCATATATATCCATATGTATCATCAATAATTGGCTTACACCCAATATACAAAACAAATCATCATGTTCATATGCAGTGGGGTCTTTGACCCAATATAAAATAAAACATCAATATAATCATCATGATTAATAGGCTTATGCCTATAAATGGTAGGTCCAAAATTTTGGATAATATATCCCTCCTTGCTTAGTATAACACCGTCCCTGGTGTTCTAGGGACTCTAAATGATATCATGAAACAAGGTGGGGTAATCCTTTCTAATGGTGGCCTCATTCTCCTAGGTAGCCTCATCTACCTCATAGTGCTTCCACTGCAATTTCAATTAGACTACATTGTGCTTCTGAAGCTGCACTTCTGTCTTGTCCAATATATGCAAAGGCTGAGGGGAAAATTCACCCTCAGGTTCCACCTGTAATAATGACCAATCAATGACATGCTTAGTGTGAAAAACATATTTCTTTAGAAAATATGCATGGAAAACATTATGAACTCTTACATGCACAGGTAATGCTAGTTCATAAACCATTGGTCCTTTCTTGGCCAAAATTTCAAAAGGTCCACAAAATCTAGGTGCTAACTTACCACACCTACCCAAGCTTAACGAGCTCCATTTTGCTTTCACTTTCAAGTAGACATGCTTAGTGTCATAAACATATTTCTTTAGTAAATATGCATGGAAAACATTATGAACTCTTACATGCATAGGTAATGCTAGTTCATAATCCATTGGTCCTTTCTTGGCCAGAATTTCAAAAGGTCCACAAAATCTAGGTGCTAACTTACCACACCTACCCAAGCTTAACGAGATCCATTTTTATTTCACTTTCAAGTAGACATGCTCACCTACTTGATAGTCTTTATCTTTCCTTTTCTTACCCTCATAACTTTTCTGATGGTCTTGTGCCTCTTTAAGGTTTCCCTGGACCTTGGTAAGTAATTGTTCTAAGTCCAATAATAGGTCAAGCCCTAACATGAGCTGATCCACTAGACTGTCCCAAGTAATTGGGGTCCGACACTTCCGTCCATAGATTACCTTGAAAGGACTCATCTTGGAGGAAGCCTGATACCCATTGTTATATGCAAACTATGCAAGGTGCAGATAATCTTCCCATTTGGTGGGGTTGTTCATGACATACATTCAAAGCATGTCTTCAACAATTTTGTTTAATCTTTCAGTCTGCCCATTCGTCTGTGGGTGATAAGCAGTGCTAAAGTTCGGTTGCACCTCTAATCCAGAGAATAAAGATCTCCAAAATTTTATTGTAAACTTAACTTGTTGATCCGAGATAATTGCTTTGGCTATCCCATGCAATCTAAATATCTCTTTTAGGAAGATATCGCCAATGTTCACGGCCTTGTAGGTCGATTTCATGGGGATAAAGTGTGTTGATTTTGACATATTGTCAATGACTATGAAGATGGAATCATTTTTATTCTTGCTTTTCGGTAAGCCATTAATAAAATCCATACTGATAATCTCCCACTTCCATTCCAAAGTGAGAAATGGCTGTAGCAATACTAAAGGATGTTGGTGCTCAGCTTTAACTAGCCGGCAGTCCTGACATTTCGCAATAAACATTGCAATGTCGGCCTTTAACTTCGGCAAGAAAAAGTGTCTCTTGACGACAGATATGATCTTTTGATATCTTCGGTGCTGTGAGTAGGGTGCCCTATGAAATTCTGTGAGGATGCTGGACTGAATGTCCCCTTCATATGGAACATACAATCTATCCTTGGACCATAGTAGTCCGGAGTCATCGACCTTGTATTCCTTCTGTTGTTGAAACAACCAGTCCTCTTGGACCTTCTTGAGGATTTCCACATAGAACAGGTCAACCTTTTTGGTCATTCTAATCTTCTTAGGAAAATCTGCATCAGTTTGACTCAGGGTCACCTCATATATCATATGAGTTCATCGACTCAAAGCATCAACAAATTTGTTCTCTTTTCCCTTAATATGCTTTAGTTCAAGGTGATACTCACTCAGGAAAGCCAACCATCTTGCTTGTCTCGCATTCAGATCAGGTTGATCGAATAAATATTTTAGACTCATATTGTCAGTCATTAGAACGAACTTCCTTCCCATGAGGTAGTGCCTCCACATCTTCAGAGCGTGGATAATGGCTACTAGCTCAAGATCATGTGTGGGATAATTTTTCTCATGATATTTTAATTTTCGTGATTCATAACAGATCGCATGATTGTTTTGCAAGAGGACTCCTCCAAGTCCTTCCTTGTGTGCATCCATGCATACAACAAAATCCTCATCGGGATCTGCAATCCGAAACACTAGGGTGATCATCAAAAGCTGCTTAATATTTTGAAAACTTTCTTCACACTCGTTATTCCATAAGAACTTGTTTTCTTTCTTCTGCACAGTCATCATGGGGCAAGTGATTCTCGAGAAGTTCTCAATGAACTTTCGATAATATCTAGCTAATCCCAAGAATGACCTAATGTTAGTGACACTAGTCGGGGTAGGCCAATCCTTTATTGCTCGAATCTTTTCTAAGTCCATATCTATTCCAGCCTCGGATACGAGGTGACCTAGGTACTGTATTTGTGGTTTGTAAAAATCACATTTACTAAACTTAGCGTAGAGCTGGTGTTCTCTCAACACTCGAAGTACTATGCGAAGGTATTCTTCGTGTTCCTCTTTATTCTTGGAATAAACTATAATGTAATGTCGTCAATAAATACTAGTAAAAATTATCCATATATTTATTGAATATGTTGTTCATCATACACATAAAGTTTGCGGATGCATTGGTCAACCCGAATGGCATCACTGCAAACTCATAGTGCCCATACCTCGTACGAAAGGTGGTATTGGGAATATCTTCATCTCGGATCCATACCTGATGGTACCCGGATCACAAGTCAATCTTCAAAAATATTTTGGCTCCTCCCACCTGGTCAAACAAACCGTCGATCCTAGGGAGCAGGTAACGGTTCTTTATATTCATTTTGTTCAACTGACGGTAATCAATGCACATCTGCATTGTACCTTCCTTCTTCTTTATGAATAAAATCGGTGCTCCCTAAGGGGACACACTGGGTTGGATATACCCTTTCTCTATTAACTCCTACAACTGTAGTTTGAGTTCCACCATTTCTGGTGCAGTCATGCAGTAAGGGGCTTTGGAGGCTGGAACTGATCTTGGGGTCAGTTCGATGGAAAAGTATAGGTCTCATTTTGGAGGTAATCTAGGGATTTCCTTGGGAACCAAGTCCTTGAATTCTTCAAGAACACAAAATTATTCTATGTGTTATTCTCTATCAGACTCTACATCTCGGATGTTTACCGCAAACAACTTGCAGCCCTTCCTAACACACTTCTTTGCTTGTAAGGCAGATATTTGTCTTACAAAAAATTTCTTTGGGATGCCTTGAACCTTCACTTGGTTCCCTTGGCTATCAGTACACAAGATAGACTTGTGTAGACAATCGATCATGACATGGTGTTGTTCCAACCAGTCCATGCCGATAAGAATATCGTATGATCCTAAAGGTAGGATGTTCAGGTTTACCTTGGTAAGGAAACCATTTAGGATTACTTCACATTCTTTAATAATTTCTGAAACCTTCCATTTAATACTGGTGGTTAACTGTACCAGCCAAGGTTTCTCATGCTTTACTTTGCCTAATTTGCATAAATCAACAATCTTAGGTGAAACATAGCTCTGGAAAGCACCGAGTTCAATAAGTATTCAAACAAAGGTGTTCAATATCTTACCTTCGATCTCAACCATTGTAGCTTGATGGTCCACCTGTTGGCCATATAATGCTACATAGGTTCGTGAGGTTCCCGCTATATCCTCAATGGTAGGTTCTTCTTGTAGGTTATGCAAGAATCCATTGTTCTTGTTCTTACAATCTCAGGCATAATGTGGCCCGTTGCACTTCCAGCACTTGATCGCTAAATGGGTAGCATTGGCTCCACTTGCCACTTGCGTATTACCATTAGGAGTTGGTACATAAGGCTTTGTACCAGTTTTGTTGAAGTTCTTGTTCGCTTGAAAGCTGTTATTTTGCTTTCTATAAGACTACGGGTTTGACCCAGGCTTGCGGTTATCAAAAAAAATTCTAGACTTTTCTCTGTTTCGGTTCTAGTTTTCTTTCCATAACTGCGCATGCGCATAGTAGATTCAGGCCTTGTGTAGTGTAGTATCCAGTGTATTTTTCATTTTCGATTCAATCCTGTCCTAAAAACTAGGAGGAAGACTTCCTAGAAACCACTGGATCTTCACCTTCTCTTCTTTGATATACGGTACATAATACAGTAGATATAGAAATATTTTATAAATGTGTCCATATTCATGGACCCCATGCACAGTTCATGGAAATATTTTACCTTGCAGTTAAAGAACCTTTCTGACATGTATTTTTCTTGAAAAATATTTTAGAAGTTTTACCAGCTTATTTCTCACAGCTCATCTTTCTTGGTGTTCTTTAAGTCTCGCCACCATCTTGTTGCCTTACCATTCAGGTTATAGATGGAAAGCCTAGCCTGCATCACACTGGAATAGTTATGAACTTGGAAATACTTACTCATTCCTAGAAACCAATCTTCATCCTTTTCTCCCGTATTTACTTCACCTTCATAGGTTGGGGCTCTTTTTTTTTTAAACTCCCCATCACTTCTTTGTCGCTTTCTCCATGGAGAAAGTGAGTCATCACTAGTAGGACTGTGATGATCTCCTTTAGTTTCCTCAGGTGTACCTTCTTTTTCTGCTTCTGTTGGGTTGTTGGCCTGCTCATGGTACAGTTCTATTTTGGATATGTTGGTGGATGAGGTATGTTTACCTTATGGGATCCCTCCCATCATGTTACGCAATAATGGCTCATTTATAGCTTGTTGTTCCTTTCTTTCATTTAGACCGTCTTCTCTGAAACTTTTCAGTTCATCTTGAAGACTGTGTAAAGTTTTCAGCACATTAGAGTTTATCTCAAACACCAAGTTCACTTCTTGAGTGGGGGTGGTCATTTCTTCGTGCCGGTTATTTTCTTCCTCAGTATTCATAAATTAGAAAGTGCTGTAAAAATTTTCCTGTAACACAAAAAATTTCAATTGCAGCAAAAATTTATGTTAATAACAAAAATTACTTATCATACTTTATTTTCTCTGCATGAATGCCTACTGCGCCCATAAGTCTCTCAGTATTGAAACTGGGCTCTCATACCACTTATAATGTCCCCAAAAATTGAAAAAAAATAAAAAATTATAGGCTACTGAAAACTACCCAAATGGGATCATTATTATTCATGCGGATTTACATGTGCTATTTATACTTTTGATCTCTTCAGAAACTACCCTTGTTGTCTTGTTAATCTCTTAACCATTCAATGATTATTAGTCCATTTACTTCTTATGTCTTAATTCTATTATTTAAACTATTTGTACATCTTAGTTATTACTGTGAGTGAATTAATGAATTGTATAGATCATTGTTTTACTCCTGCACATGTGTACTTTGTTTATTTAATAATAACTAACTTAACTTTGTTGATGGGAACAAAGTGGTGGAGTGGCGGGACTTGTTCTCCCATGACGATCTGAGAGGTAAGGTATTACTTGGTTACGAAGGCTTACTTAGTTCAATCGAACTAAGGCACTTTTTTCATTTACTTACGCAGTTCATTAATTTGCGATGGAATCGGATGTAAAGTGTGTCTGACCATCTTGATCCTAGAGGGCCCACTGCTAGTTGTTATGCTGCTTGTCGACTTGGTTTTATAATTTGGTAAGTGTCGTTATCGTCAATGTAGCTACTACGGCTAAATTTACTGTACACTAAGTATTCTTCGTCATGTCTTGAATTCGCTAGTCTATATGTCATTAATATATTTTATGCTCTAAGTATATTTTTACTATACCTATTAATCAACTCTTATGTCTTTTTATTAACAGGTTATTATATTGGTTTAAGAGCAGAGCTTTGGATTTTAATGGTCCAAGATGTTATCATGGCATACTTTGTATGCCATGGTTCTTAAGGATTAAAACCTTAATCCATAAACCTATGGGCTAATCAATATCTAACTACTTAAGCATGGTTCTATGACTTTGGGCTAGCGCAACCTATGGACTAGCATTAATGTAATACTATCATATTCCAAGCTTGTAGTATGGTATCGTATGATAGTGTTTGGGTGGTGACATAACATATGGTATAACCATACCAAGCAGGGTTTTAAGCTATTAGCGTGGTGAATAAAACCCACGATATTTGCAACGTCGTTGAACTATGGAAAAATGGGTTTGGAAAAACAATAGTGGTTAGTAGCTAGTGCATTTATCGTTCTTGGAAATTGTGGCAGCCCCAAAGCTTAGTGCTTGGCTCATGATTCTGTTTGGTCATTTTTTTAGGTCTGTGGAGGAAAATGGGGTCTCGGCTCTGTGCTACGAACGAGATGAGGGTAAGCTTCCTCTATTTCATGTCTGCATTCTATGATTTGTTTCATGGCTCCTTTGTCATTATGCTTCTCACCCTGTCATGTTGATTATGGTTGCAAGTAGCAGGGTAATGATGGTGAGGTGGCTCCATTCATCCCTCGAGCTCCAATTTATTATGGAGGAGACCACGGTAAGCCTGCTCTTCAAGATTATGCTTGCCACCCTTTAGCCCTGTAGGCAGAGCTGAGTTTTCGACCGGTTGTTGGTTGGGGTTTTATGTTGTAGCGATTTCGATTTTTTCCTTCGAGCTTATGATTACAGACTTGGGTTTTTGAGAGTTGAGGCATTATGCCATGAATCGATTTGTAGGCCATTCGAATCTATGTAATTTCAATCTTAGTTATGTAAATATTTATTTCATTTGGTTTTGGGATTTATAGCCATGGGCTACACCATTGCTTGCAATGGTGCCATAGCCCATTGGCAAGCCTGTGTAAACCTCATTCTCGACCTTTAATGGCGACATTCTATTAGACTTGGGATCTATGTGTAATTAGATGTATGTATGGTTTTTATAAAATGGTAATTGTTAAATTTGATACATTGTGTATGTGATTTGCTTCTGCGTTTTTATTTAGCTCTATATTTAAATGGGGTTGGGGTTTTGAAAGCAGAGGCATTTTCCTAATCGATTACTATGTGTGTAAAGCCATTGATTAGCTTAGATAATGTAATTAATTGGATAGCATGGGTAAAGGCCATGCCATAAATGGCATGAGCCCCTCCCACAATGCTACGATAGCTTGTATTTTATTGTTTATGGTATTCAGTGCTTATAGTGTGCTTATGTAAAATGGTTTGTGCAAAACCATTGGGTTGGAAGCCACAGTAGCCAATGCTTACAGTAGGTTTATAAATTGATGGACTGTGTATTTAAAAGGTTATTTGGTCGAGGTCGTGCTGTAGCTAGGGTCTTACGACCTCATTGCTAGTGTATGCGTTGTTTAAATATATGGCATTTGATGTGTTTGTGAAATTATAGCTCATATGCTTAGTGTAAATTTTTGCCTATGTAGCGATATAAATAATGGATTTACATACAGGATTGATTCATGTTCAATTTGTTCTGATATGGTCTTTACAGCTTTTTCTTGGGTCTTGACATCGATGGGAATCGATGTTGCGACCTCTATTGGCAACAGGGTTTTAATGTAATGTAATGAATGTATTTTAAATAAAAGCAATCTGGGCTTGCATGCCCACAGGATTCGATTCCTATTACTATTTGCAATATATGAATATATTATATGATTTGAGGTTGTTTTACTATCATATGATTTACTGTATAAGATGTATTATTTTAATTTAGATAAGGTAATGTTTGTTGAGTTATATGATTTTTTTATGGATTACGATCAAAGAATAGTAAAGGACCACATGGATGGTCACAATGCCTCCTCTCATTATTTATAATGTTGTTTCATTTATGTTGAGTATTTTTAATGTAAATTTGTAATATGATTACAGACCTTGGAAGGCCTTAGATGAGTTATTTAATTTTGGAAATAAATGTGTAGATAATTTTCATAACGGTTTATACCTGATGGTCTTATATATATATCTTATAAAGTTGCTATGTTTATAAATAATACCCTAAGGTATCTATATAGTATATTATTTCTTTAAAATTACTCCTATGATTAAATCTACCATAATTTGAAACATGTCTCTATTGACAAATGTAATATGTCAGTAGAGATATAAATAATATGTGAACATTAAATAGTAGGTCTAGACTTACCTAGTTTACACGATTAATTTAATTAATACAGAAAACAAACTTTAGAGATTGAAAACTAGCTATATACAGCCTATGATAATATTTACCATCCTAGTTAGTCTTGAAGAGAATAAAAACCCTATCAGAATCTAGGAAGAACATCAATTACATAGGGTTAGTAAATTCATTGGAAACATTCATCTAACATATTCATTATATAATTTAGAAGATAGCATAGACAGTCTAAGGGTTAGATTTTAAGAAATGTAACCCTAGGAGATATGGATAGAACCAATCACTTCGAGGGTTAATAATATATATAAATGCTTTTACATAAAGCAGCCAACATTTGCCCTCGAAATGAACTTTGACATGCTAAGAACTCATACCTGTAATTTATCTTCCTAAAGCTCCATTAATGGATGAACCTGCACACTTTTTAAATAACTAGCATTATCAATTTAAGACAGATCTTGCCTTTGAATTTGATTACCAAATCACTTGGGAACTACCACGTTCCACCCAACCATGACCCAGAACCATTCCTGGTTCTAATCTGGATCCCCCCGAGCTGGACTCCAACATGCAAGTAGCTTAGAGCTCCTAAGGTACGGTTTCCTAACTGGTGTTCCGTTCTGAATCAGTCCTCTTTTCCTTGTAGGAAAAGTTCTCCAAGAAAATACTTGAGAGAAAAAATAGGCAGAATAATAATTCTCCTCCCAAAAATTAGAATCCCAAGCCTTTTGTTGGCTTGAGTCTTTATAGGCATACTTTTCAAACAAAGGGGGAAGTTAAATGAAGAAATCCTTGATTTCTTGATTTAATCATTTTTAATTTACTAGGGTAATTTTCAATTCTTAACCTAGGAACTTTTAACTAGTTCCTAGTTAGTCTTTCATAGATATTTCACTATTTATTAATCATTTAATAATAAATACTAATTGGTGGAACTTCTCTTCTTTCTTTATTCAATTATACAATTAATCATAATCAATTCTTTATACATACTATGTATAAAAAACATAGTATTAAAATACTTGTTAACATTTGTCTTTGGGCATCATGTATTATGATCCCTAGACTTAATGACACTTCTTCATGAAGGTCAAGTAGATAGATGGCTCAATTCTACCAGGCTAGGAAACTCTAAACATCCTTGTATGTTGGATTTCCCTCGTATAACGTGGTAGCTCTTCACTACTTGATGAGAATACAGAAATTCAAAATTTCATTTAATCACTTATAAATAAGTATGATGAGATCAATTTTTTTCTCGAGTCATTTTCACTCGAAAGTTATCAAATTATTTTCAGTAACCCCTAGCACTTACCAGAGCCCATACTCAACGCTTATAATAAGGAGTTACAAACATAGTGCAATTCCAGAGCTTTCACTCAACACGAAATGCTAGTATGTACTTGTACGATACACCTAGGGATACAATGGCCAAAGATCCGATGCTCTAGAACTTATGCTCAACAGCAACATGGAATGCTCTAGAGCTTATGCCCAACATTTTCAATTATATTTTCATGTGTTCCAAAGCTTTATGTTCAACAAAAATGTAAGTACTCATGTGCTTGAGAGCCTCTCGCTCAACACAAAGCATCTCATCGATTATGTGCTTCAGGGTTCATGCCCAACACAAAACATTTTATCAATCATGTGCTTCAGGGTCCACGCCCAACACAACCAGCATATATATCCATATGTATCATCAATAATTGGCTTATGCCCAATATACAAAACAAATCATCATGTTCATATGTAGTGGGGTCTTTGACCCAATATAAAATAAAACATCCATATAATCACCATGATTAATAGGCTCATGCCTACCAATGGTAGGTCCAAAATTCGAGATATTACACTTGGACCACAAGTATGAGCACAAATGTTATTCAAATCTACTCAACTGATCCCTACTAGGAAGCCAACAACAAACATAATAAATGTGTGAGGCCTAGAGAATACTTCTTAGAATAGTTATTTTTGCAACAAATAGAAGCTCTTTGTTCTTCCAAAGGATAAGTTTACTTTGTAAACACTCCAAACATCAATTCCACATAGTTGTTGGAGAATGCCCCACACCAAAGGGAATGCTAAGATACCTTACTATAACACCTAGATGGATAAAGGTCCAAGCAGGAGGGATCCAATTAAGAGGCTTTTCAATATGATTCAACCAATAACCATTTTGATGATCACTAATCTTAGCCTCATATGCCTTGAAAAAAATAGACAACTGCCAGACACTGACTCCTAGCCGATTTGAATACAAAGCAAAGAATAATACGCAAAGTGGTTATTAACTATGTCAGAATCATCAAGAAGTGAAACATCTTATGCCTAATCTTATGTTTTGTTCAATACCAAGTATTATTACAATATATTGTATTATAAACCTAGTGTTATATGATGCATTCTACTAATGATCGGGTACAAGTAGCTTTTGTAGAGATACACCTATGCCTTGAAGAATTCAACCTTTATTAACTCAAGGAAGTTCCCAAGCCAACTAGGGGAATGTGAGATGTCAATCCTTCCAAAGGTACTTACCATTCAATACCTTAGTACTACAATATATTATATGATAGATTTAGTGTTACATGGTGCATTGTACTATTCATCGGGTACAAGTATGTTTTGTTAAAATACACGTATACTGGGGTTATGAATTTTATCTAACATGTTGCAATGGAAGCATTGTTGATAACAACTAAACTCTCCATCACCCATAAAAATTCGAAAGTTTAAATTGAAGGGTTTTCAAAATTATCCATAAACATGTTAATAGATAAGAGTACAATGTATCCTGCATGGGTGTTATACCGAGTGCGATATAGTGTATTGTTAAGGCACTCTTTGTGATGTCACATGTTCAAATCTCGACTTACCCATGCCCCATTCTTGTGTACTATGTGGGTGCGCCTATTGCTATAGTGGTAGTGGACAAGGATTGACCCTATGTCCCGTGATTATGAGCTCCACCCCACTTGTCAACTCCTTTCATAAAAAATGGGGGTAGAATATATATTGTTAATTTATTCAAGAATAAGATTGGTAAATGATAAAGAAACTTCTACACCTATATGGGGAAATGTTGTCACATATGTAACCTTTGTGACAAAAAACTTTAAAAGTAAATAAAGTTATTAGACAATATATGTTTATTCAATTGTAAATTTCACACTTACTCAAAAAATGAAACTACCTTAAATCCATTTTGAACTTGAATCTATCAAACAAATAAGGATTAATTTTTTTTAGGAGTAATTTTTTTTATTTTAAATATTTTACACATTAAAAAACCTTACATCTCCCAATATTGTCTACCTTCTAAAATATCTAGTATACTTAATTTTTAAAATTTTTAAATTTAAAATAAATTTATGTTGATAAATAAACTTATATATATAACACATAACTTACCTGGTACTATGTACCTCGTTGATGGATAAAAACTTGAAAGATCTTTAGAACCACATGAACGTCAGTTTATGTCATGGACAACCATTCCAAAGATATTTGTTCCAACGTGGAGGGCCCATTCGATGGTTCTGTATCACTAATTCAAAGTCGAAATCCTTGTCACAGAGTTGGACTACGTGTGTTTATCTCATCTCCTCGTAACAGCAATGAGATAATATTACACAGTGTTTCATGTCATGGACAACCATTCCAAAGATATTTGTTCCAACGTGGAGGGCCCATTCGATGGTTCTGTATCACTAATTCAGAGTCGAAATCCTTGTCACAGAGTTGGACTACGTGTGTTTATCTCATCTCCTCGTAACAGCAATGAGATAATATTACAGTGTTTGAGATAATATTACACAGTGTTTGATGCCATAGATGTTGAATGGAAAGTATTCCAAGATTTCAAGATTTAGGTTTAGTTTATTGTGATTATGCACAAAGATGTTGATGTTGATTATGCATAAAGATACAATAATCATGAAATAAATTGAACTGATTTTTTTCTAAAAATTCAAAAAACTGAGATAATATGTAACTATCTACTTAGTTATATTGAAAATTATTTTTTATTTTTAAAATAATTAAAAACTAAAAATTTATATAATTCCAAACTACATAAAAATATGTTTCATATTTTTATCAATAATGGAATATATATTACATAACTGTCCACATTAGATAATGGATTAATCAATACGTAGCAAGTAGATATAATTGCTGAAAATAATAATAATAACCAGGGTGTTATGGAAATCTCAAACAGCTATTATTGATTGTCAGATGGTCACTGGCAGGGCAAGTCATGTAGCCTTTCAAACAGCTATTATTGATTGTCAGATGGTCACTGGCAGGGCAAGTCATGTAGCCTTTCTCTTTCTCGAACATTTTGAAGCTGCAAATAAACCACCTTAACCATTACTTACCATTTTTTTGGTTGAAACAGCAAATAAACCACATTAACTATTATCTCCCAAAAGCTGTAGAAGTGGCCAGATATGAAAGATCAAACAAATAAAAGGTAATCTTCCAAATTGCCTGAGAAAAAATTAAAAAAGAATGAAATATTTGAGGTTCGACTTTAACCTACCAAAACAATGTGCAGTAAAGCTTTTTATGATCCTTAGCCGTTTGGCTCTATGAAGAAACATTCTGCAAAATATATTAAAGTATTAGTAAATCATAAAATCGCACTATTTTTTGAGGTTGTTGTTTTAGGTTAAAAAAATGACATTATTGAAAAGAAATTTCCTTTGACTGGAATTCAAATCAGGATGAAGTATGGTATTTCTAGTATATATTTAGATCAGAACTTACTCCCATGGAACATCCAGGACCAGCACGCAGTCTCCTTTACTATCTTCAAAAGCTAGTTCAAAATCTGAAAATCATAATCATACTGGATAAACATATATTCTTAAGTGAATGGAAGCTATAAACACAAAATTAAATTACAAAGGTACTTACTCTCGCTGGTTAGTTGAAACATTTTCTCCAAATCCAGAGCAAGAGACTCATAGGATTGATAAGCATTCAAGTCCACCTTTCTACCGATACGCATGCCATCCATATTCACCTTGATATAAAATGAAATCTTCTGGCCCGGCACAACGCTATTCCTTTTTTGGTTTTCTCTTGAAGGCCTCGGAGGGCAAATTTTTGCTTCACCGCTGTCAAGATAATCCTAGAAAAGAGTTAGATTAACTTCTAAATAATTAAGACTCGAATCAAAATAATTAAGACTCAAATTAAAACAATGGGATAGAGACTTAATTCACTCAATGAAGCCTGACCTACTTCAAAAATGATAAACAAGATATGATATAGATGTGAAAAACTAGTTAAAAGTAAAATGGAGATATGATAAACAAGGAAGATATAAAAATTTAAAAAACTAAAAACAAATAAGTTTTTCATATTCATCAGAAGTGCTTTCTACAGATTAGTAAGAAGGGAAAGTATAATTCAGTGTCCAATCTCACTTTGACACTTAAGTTTAAAAAAATATTTTAGATATACAACCTTACCTAAAGTTAAAAAGTATGTATATATATATTCAATTTATTAAAATTAAAAAAACTTAATGTACTTTTTCTCTGCCATCAGAGCTGAGTCATCATTAAACCCAGAACTTATATATATGAATTTATTAAAACTAAAAAAACTTAATGAAACTTAAATACTTTTTCTCTGTAAACCAAAGACTTATATATATGATACTATTTCAAATTTTTCATCTAGTACAGGGAAATTTACTATATTTATATAAAATTAAATAATATATTATAAATTTATTAAAAAATAATTAAATAATATTAATAGATGAAAACAACTTTGTTGACAGGAATGAATGTTACAAAAATTAAATAAAGTATTGATAACTATTAATTTTAAATAAAATATTGATTGTTATTCTACCCATCTACATTCAATTCTTGTAAGTAACATGATGCTTTTGTAGAGCTTGTAATGATTGACTGGATTATGTATATTCAATTCTTGTAAGTGCTTTTGACAATGATTAACTGGATTATGTATGATATTAAATTACTACGTAAATTTAAAATATTGATAATTAAAAGAAATCAAAACCTTACTTGGTACTTGTGAAGCGGTTGGAAAAGGCCAAATGCTTAGCTTCATTCCAGTTAATCACAGGAGTTTCTTGTTGATTCTTTTTTAATGCGACATAAGCACTGCCCTGCGCCGGGATTCTTGGATGGCCTAAAATTGCTTCGTGGTAGCTCTTTAATTGTGGAACTTGGTGGGGAGCTGTATCATTTCTCTCTACATGATTGACCCATAATCTTAATTCCAAATCCAGCTCCGGACTGTTATCTCTACAGCTTCCATTTTTATCAGAAGAATATAGCTCAGTAAGCCCAAAAGTGTCCCCAGTTTCTTTGATACAGTGGTTGCTCTTGGGCTGTGAAGTTGTTACTCTTTGATACAGTGGTTCCCATCCCAGAGGCCTATTGATGCAAGAATGGTACTGGTCGTTTAGACTGGAACTGTCACAACGAGATAAATTCTCAGGTATCTCTGATCTGACATTGGCAGGAGACACAGAACTTACAGTACACAGTGATTCTGCCATTTTAAGGTGTTCTACCTGTTTTGAGCTGTATAATGGTCCTCGTCGAGTGTCTCGCTCTTACAGAAATATAGAAACTTCAAAATAAAATAAATATAGTGTAACTTCAGAACAAAATATATAAATCACAGTGCCCCCGACACGTATTTAATAGAATTTTCAGGAAGAAACAGTGCACGATTAAAGAAAGGGAAATCGCCGGACGCGTTCTGACAACCACCTCACAGATTGGGTGGCTCGGATTATATTTGAAGAACTCATCCACATGGTCCTCTGTACTATTTAAAGCGCGTTCTAAGGCTTTTGATATCAATTTCGGCCGTGTATATGCACTTAGCTGCAATTTCGGGTGTTCATGTTTATTTTAGATTCAATGTTGTACACTCCAAGTTGCATATTTTTATTTTAGACACTCCAAGTTGGTGAAAAATACACTACATGCCATTGGGCATTAAATGCGACGGGAGTAGCACTGTTCGTCGGATGCTTTCCAAAGTAAGATCCAACACATTTAATGCTCTATAGCATGTAATATATTTTCCCCCTCCAAGTTGTAGATTAATTAAATGTTTATTGTTTAGTGATCATTATCAATGACATATAATATAGTTAAAAATTGTTATTATTTCAAATAACATGACAAACGTATTATTTGTTTTTTACAATTTTTTTATGTTATTAGGAACATGTCATGTGCTGCAAGCTTTTCATCGTTTTGTTATTTAAAAAAATTGTAAATTGTAAATGAGATCCAAATCATTTAATTTTGAAATTATTAGTTTAATTTTCTATATATATATTTAGGGAAAATGTAAAAGCATTTTAAAACTTTTGATATCAACATATATAGTGTTTAAGAACCTAAATACACTAAACCTAAATACAGCTTCAGGTATTATCCTTTTGAATAAAGTAGATTTAATGGTGTACATCCCAAGTTGTAAAGGAAATAAATGTCGGTTAATTGTACTATTTGTTTTTGGTACATTTTTCATGTTATTAAGATTATGTCACACTTCTATTGTGGGGGCTCCACAACCACACATAAAATTTAACTTAAAATTTCAACACTAGTACATCCATTATTGCACGAGGAATGTTCCTAAAATTAAAAATTAATCTAAAAAAATCATTTCAACTCATAAAATTAAAAAATTAAAACCAACATAGATCAATCTTAAATGATGATCTTTAAACCACAATGTGTATCCAATTTCTAGGTTTAAATTTATCTTGATATGTAAAAAAAAATTAAGATAAAAGAAATTTACACCTCAAGAGATGGTATTTATTGCATTGAGACTATGGGGGAGATGTTGTAATGACATAACCTAAAGTTACCAATATTTTAATATTTTAATATTAAAAAAATTTACAGCTCAAGAGATTGGATCCTTCCCAATACCGGGTTTTAGATGGATATATGATGATATTTATTCCATTGAGTATGGGGGAGATGTTATAATGACATAACCTAAAGTTACCAAGATATAATTTTTCAAATTCTTGGAGCTTTTGGGGTCTAAAGAATGGATGAATTGGCTTATGTGTCCCATTTTATGGGTGACTCATTTTTTAGATTTCAGGTCTAGAACCTTCCGGGACCTATTTGAGGATGTAAATGGAATTTTTAGAGGTAAACCAACCCATGGATAGTGTCATAAGCTATGTGTTTATTATAAACACTGATACCTTTCCAAGGGTCTAAATATTCCTTCAATTAGAGTCTGTATGCAAATTGACCTATTTATTTTCATAATTCACGCTGTATTTACTCAGTTAAACTATGGCATAGTGCCTTCGTTCATGTGATATTAAAGAATATCCCTAATTTAACTAGATATTGATAAATACCTACCAAAATCATTTTGTTGAGCCCCCTTCCAATACATATTTTCAATTTAAAAAACCCTACTTTTATGAGATATTCCATAGTTTTACTATATTCCCCTTTTTATACCCCCAAATACCTATGAATCCTCCAAACCCTATTGTCTGCCTCCCCTATATGTACACTATATTTACTTTATTCTTCACAATTAGTTTAATTTTCTATATATATATTTAGGGAAAATGTAAGAGCATTTTAAAACATTTGATATCAACATATATAGTGTTTAAGAACCTAAATACACTAAACCTAAATACAGTTTCGGGTATTATCCTTTTGATTAAAGTAGATTTAATGGTGTACATCCCAAGTTGTAAAGCAAATAAATGTCGGTTAATTGTACTATTTGTTTTTGGTACATTTTGCATGTTATTAGGATTATGTCACACTTCTATTGTGGGGGCTCCACAACCACACATAAAATTTAACTTAAAATTTCAACACTAGCACATCCATTATTGCATGAGGAATGTTCCTAAAATTAAAAATTAATCTAAAAAAATCAAATTTCAACTCATAAAATTAAAAAATTAAAACCAACATAGATCAATCTTAAATGATGATCTTTAAACCACAATGTGTATCCAATTTTTAGGTTTAAATTTATCTTGATATGTAAAAAAAAATTAATATAAAACAAATTTACACCTCAAGAGATGGTATTTATTGCATTGAGAGTATGGGGGAGATGTTGTAATGACATAACCTAAAGTTACCAATATTTTAATATTTTAATATTAAAAAAATTTACACCTCAAGAGATTGGATCCTTCCCAATACCGGGTTTTAGATGGATATATGATGATATTTATTCCATTGAGTATGGGGGAGATGTTATAGTGACATAACCTAAAGTTACCAAGATATAATTTTTCAAATTCTTGGACCTTTTGGGGTCTAAAGAATGGATGAATTAGCTTGTGTGTCCCATTTTATGGGTGACTCATTTTTTAGATTTCAGGTCTGGAACCTTCCGGGACCTATTTGATGATGTAAATGGAATTTTTGGAGGTAAACCAACCCATGGATAGTGTCATAAGCTATGTGTTTATTATAAACACTGATACCTTTCCAAGGGTCTAAATATTCCTTCAATTAGAGTCTATATGCAAATTGACCTATTTATTTTCACAATTCACAGTGTATTTACTCAGTTAAACTATGGCATAGTGCCTTCGTTCATGTGATATTAAAGAATATCCCTAATTTAACTAGATATTGATAAATACCTACCAAAATCATTTTGTTGAGCCCCCTTCCAATACATATTTTCAATTTAAAAAACCCTATTTTTATGAGATATTCCATAGTTTTACTATATTCCCCTTTTTATACCCCCAAATACCTGTGAATCCTCCAAACCCTATTGTCCGCCTCCCCTATACGTACATTATATTTACTTTATTCTTCACAATTTAGAAACCTCCTTTATGAATGGACATGATAAGTATTGATTAACAAGGTGAATCCCCTATGACACAATTATATAAATTAATATATGTTAAATAATACACATAAAATGAAAAATATGTTTTGTCTTACTCAATTATATACTTGAGTATTAAAGTGTTAATATCATGCTTATAATTCAATGAATATTAAAAGGCCGTGAGAAATTTGCATCCTTAACTTTTAATCACTACTTAGGGATGTGAACATTGATACCAAAACAATTGGAGATTAATGGGTTCTATTAATATGTTAAATAGTACATAGACTATGAAAAATATGTTTTGTCTTACTCGATTATATAATATTGAATATTAAAATGTTAATATCATGCTAATTCAATGAATATTAAATGGACGTGAGAAATATGCATCCTTAACTTTTAATCACTCCTTAGGGATGTAAACATTGATATAAAAGAATTGGAGATTAATTGGATCTATTAATATCAAAGTTAGTAAGTTGCATGTGCTATATGGAAAAACATATTTTACTAAATAATAGAGCATGAAGAAATATGAAACGTTATAACATTAGTAGATATAAAATTATTGTGAGATATTTAGAAGCCTAAAAAGTTTATATTGTTTTGCTTACTCCAACATGGTATAATAATAATTAATGGTTTAATTTCAAAATTCCATTTGATTAATTAATTAGTATGTTGGATTGATTATTGCAAATGTTTGTTATATTGATTTCAGTGATTATTAAATTGAAACTGTCCATCAAGCTTCTTTACCAAACTTATTGCAAATGGTTTTTGCATTGAAATGAATGATTCCACTCTTTTACATTAATACATTGCATTTGTTGATTAAATATATTGATGAAGCATATTTCAAGTGTTTGTTGCATTGTTTTCTATGGTTCCTCTCATTGTGATAAGTACATTCCATTTATCAATTAAACATCTTTATCAAGCAAATTGCAAGCATTTGTTGCATTGATTTTAGTGATTTCTCTATTTGATAGTTATAATGCATTTTAATGGTTGTGAAAATATGTGATGACTTCCCTCTCTTTTACATCTCACGCACATTGGACAAATATTTGTACTCAATACAAGAATTCCAACACATGACTCTTCACATCTGACACATTTGAACTTCCTCCAATCAATCAATTGTATTATGGAACTTTTGATGTACAATATTCATATATGTAATTCATACAGGAACATCATCCTCAATATAGATCTCTTTAACTAAGATTTTCTCAACATTTTTTGCATTTGTATTTTCAGTAATTGTTACACATTAAACATCTTAATCAAACATATTGTAAACATTTGTTGCATTTATTTTAGTGATTTATCTCTTTGATATAGGGTTTTAGTTATAGTGCATTTTAGTGGTTATACATTGGTTTTCAGATGAAAATCTATGGCGACATCCCTCTCTTTTGCATATTGCAAGTGTTTGTTGCATTTTTTTCAATTATTTCTCTCTTTGATATAGGATAAGGATTACACATTAAAGGTCTTGATGAAGCATATTGCAAGTGTTTGTTGCACTAGTTTTTCAATGATTTCTCTCTTTGATATATGGTTTTAGTTATAGTTCATTTTAGTAGTTGTGTATTGG
Organism: Pseudotsuga menziesii; assembly: GCA_001517045.1. Lineage (NCBI taxonomy): Eukaryota > Viridiplantae > Streptophyta > Pinopsida > Pinales > Pinaceae > Pseudotsuga > Pseudotsuga menziesii. The sequence continues at coordinate 421,744 of LPNX010713513.1, forward strand.
CTTTGAGATTAAAATATATGATGAATCCCATCTCTTTTACATCTTGATCAATCATATTGCAAGAATTTGTTGCATTGATTTTTAAGTGATTTCTCTATTTGATAAAGGATCAGGGTTACACATTAGATATCTTGATCAAGCATGTTGCAAGTATTTACTGCATTTATTTGAGTGATTACTCTCTTCAATATAGAATCGCAGTTATATGTATGTCTTAGTTGTTATGCATTGGTTTTGAGATGAAAATCCATGATGACTTCCCTCTCTTTTACATCTTGATCGAGCATATTGAAAGAATTTGTTGCATTGATTTGAGTGATTTATCTCATTGATATAGGGCAAGAGTTACCCCTTCAACATCTTGATCAAGTATATTTCAAGCATTTGTTGCATTGATTTTAGTTATAACTCTCTTTGATATAAGGTTTTATTTATAATGCGTTTTTTGTGTTCTAGTGCATTGGTTTTTATATGAAAATATGCGGTGAATTCTCTCTCTTTTACATTGCATGCACATTAGAATAGTATTTGTATTCAATACATGAATTATACAATATGCCTCTTCAAATACATGAAAATTTTGAACATCAAAAAACTTATCAATCCTATCATCGAGAAATCATAACAAATTTCCATCATAGATTTTCATCTCAAACACATTCTTGTACATAATGATGATCATCTACAAAATTATTTCATGTGACCACCTATGATTGTAACCGTCATAGATCCATCGTAACTTTGAATCTACCATCTATTGAGAGGGATCAAATCCCTTGAGTTGCAAACCTCTCCAACCAGAGATAGGCAATAAAAAAGGTTTGCACCTTGAGGGATTTCATTTCTCTCAATGTATGGTAAATACAAAGTTAATATGGATCAAGGCTGGTTAAGAATATTTTCAAAATGTGTTTTGCCAATATAAACTATTTTATTAAAAATTCTAAAGAAAATATCCATAATTAATTATCTGTATATTCATTATTAAAAATTCTAAAGAAAATATCCATAATAAATTATCTTTATATTCGATGAGTAATACTTGTACTATAAAAATGTAGTTCCCCTCAAGGTTCCACAATCCTTAACTCAATAATATGATTTTTATTTTAATTACAACTTCATTTTCTCTATTCTATAAATGCAAGAAGTTTAGTTTTACACAACAAAATGTAGTTCCCATCAAGGTTCCACAATCCTTAACTCAGTAATACAATATTTATTTTAATTACAACTTCATTTTCTCTATTCTAGAAATGCAAGAAGTTTAGTTTTACACAACAAATAATTCATATTGTTTCAAATCAAAATGACTAAAATTATATTTATTCAAATGAGTACAATAATGTTTGAAAAACAATATAACTACAGGGCTGATGCACAATCATGGACTCCTTTAAAGACACTTTAGATGCCACATAATACTGGAATAAACAGAAAACTATGACTTTAGGTGACAATTAGGGGTACTTCCCTAACTTATTTGAAGATGAAGTAAAAAGAGAAAAGATAGGAAATTGAATCAGCTTTCATAATATATAACATTTATGCAGAGAAAATGTGTGTAAATGATTATAAAATTAGTTTCTATGTAAGTGGGTTTTCAAATTTTCAGCACATCTTAACATATATGTTTGTGCGGGTGTAGCAATATATGAGGTAAATGATGTCAATTTGGGATAAAATATTGCAAACATATAAAGGACATATGGGCCTAGTGTAACACTATTTATTCATAATTTTTCATGAATTATTTTTTTTTTATTAATTATTGAAGTCACAAAATCTTGAAATTAAAACCTTATGTGTGGGTGCAACACTTTAGGGGCAAAAATTAATGAAATCCTTGATTTATATATATAAGATAGTAGAGATTGATCTCATCTAGTGCACCATATAGTTTTATTGGGAAATGGTGATGGAAATCAAAAGTTATATAACAAACAATCGATGTATCTATTTTCGAAAACTAAAGTGTGTCATTTAGAAAAATAATTATAAATAAACAAAACATAGTTTTGAAGGAAAAAATTCAATGTTCAGAATCGCAAGATCATACTCTACAATATCCTAGATTTTTATAAAAAAATATTGTGTATGTCATAGTAAAACATGCCATCTAAACTGAGCATATTGATAGAGTTCTAAAAGACAAGCAATAGCCCTGGTTTATTTGTCCTAGCCAATAGGTTCAGTAGTCCGAAGTTATTTCTGAACATAATCCCAAACCTTATTCCCGACGATTATTTTAATTTTAAAATAGCGCATATGCGTTATAGCTTATTCATATCGCATATGCGATATGATAAAGCTATAACGCATATGCATTATAGCTTATAAAGTTATAACACATATGCATTATAACGCATATGCGTTTTTTCTTAACTAATTTGGTACGAGAGTAAAAAAGAGTAATGCCATCTTTATCCCATTATAATACCATTTAGACAACACTATGATGGACATAAATAATTTCTCTTTTTAACGGTGAACGAAGCCATGGGATGTGCATCCAAGAAAATAGGGCAGTGAACGAAGCCATGCACTATGCATCCAAGAAAATAGGGCAGTGAATGAAGCCATGGATTATGCATCCAAGAAAACAATAATTCCTCCCGTCCTTCGATCTATTTAGATTCGAGGGAAAATTTGCAACATTAACAGAGAGATTGAAGATTGATTTATGCCAGCGCTCAAAGGACATTATAAAGTCACAAGAATGCTTGTTTGGTAGCTCTTTTGGATGTAAAAAATCCAGAATGAGTACCAATGGATCAACGTACACTCTCACTGCAAACTGCTAGTGATGATTCGTCGATAGGTGATAGGTGAATTTAATCAACATTGTTATAGTTATCATGTTCTTTTAATCGTCATCATCCACTACTACATTTCGATCCAAAATCCGACGAAAAAATCCGACGACGCGTGGATTTCTCTTTTTAAACTTACCAAAAATCACAATGATACATTTTTTTTTTGTAAATGTGGCCACAAGCGTCGGTGAAGCGACGGCTATTCTCATAACCATCGGTTAAGAGACGACACATTGTTAAGCGTCACTTAAGCGACGGATTAAGCGACGGCAACTTCCCAAAATAACCATTTTTTTATTATACATCCATTTTAGTCGTCGCTTAAGCGACGGAAACTTCCTAAAATAGTCATTTTTTTTATTATACATCTATTTTAGTACCCAAATAGGGAGGTAATTTATGTGTCGGCGCTACTAAAACAAGGTTTTTATAAATTGAAAGTAGCAGAGACAGCTAAACACGGTAGGAGCACAGGCCATAGAGACATGGATGGTGCAGTAGCAAAGTGGTTAACCCCGTTTGGAACCACCAGCAAAGGCAATGGAAACTAAGGCAAAGGAGGAATCGACAGAGCTAGCAGCGTGCCAAAGTTTTGAGTTCCCTTAAGAAAGCACCTAAAGTTTTCTGCATATCTCTCCAAACTGAGAATAGAGCATCTTACCTGGCACTTCGTGTATCAATCCGCCTCCCTCTTCTGCAATTTCATTGAATCACCCATGCCCCCAAATCAATTCATCAGATTGTGAAGGATGGTGTCACTCTCAACTGACCGAATTGCAGTAGAAGCTTAGGTCATACTTCAAAGGAAGGATTGGAGTGCTCATTTTAAATTGTTTTAAATTGAAGATGCAACTGACGTTAAGTGCTTATGAGAAAGGATGGCACAGTAGAAAAGTGGTTAACCCCGTTTGGAACCACTAGCAAAGGCAATGGAAACTAAGGCAGAGGAGGAATCGACAGAGCTAGCAGCGTGGAAAAGTTCTGAGTTCCCTTAAGCAAGCACCTAAAGTTTTTAGGTAAAAGTGAAATTGATGAAGAATTAGACACTATCTGATGAAGTTATAGGATCCTTTTGTAGTTTTAGAGTTTTTGCAAGGTTTTAGGGCAGTTTTTTTTGAGGTTTTTGTGAAGATGGCAGCTTCACGTTTTTCAATGGCGACTACCCAAGTACTGCCTTCATTAGAAGCAACAGCAGTAATATCTTTAGGAGGAGGTTCAGCATGTCTGAAGGCTCCTTGTTCAAGGCTTCCTATGATGGCCTTACCAACGGATGCCCCTTGTCATTCAAGGATATCCCATTAACGGCTGCCCCTCAGACAATTATCTTCTGTTGTAAATGTCTGTCATCTCATGCTTAATTGCTTCTACAGCTTTGTACATGTAGGCTGAAAATATTTTTTGTTCCAGGGATGTATTGTGGGCATTTCTTTTTATATTTTCAGTATATGCTTACACGGAACACTTAAAATGCCTAATGGGTGCAGATAATTTATGATAGGTCCACCGGGCGAAGCAGAGGATTTGCATTTGTTACAATGAGCACCGTTGAAGAGGCTGAAGCAGCTTTAAAAAAGTTCGATGGATTTGTAAGTGAGGGAATGTATTCATTCCTGGAGTTGTTTACTTGTCTCATATTTTCATACAGGGATCAATTTAAGCATTGTTTTCTAAATCTTATATTTTCAGGCAATTGATATGAATCCTTAACTAGTGTTCTAGAAACTTTTATATTCTTATTGTCTTAGATTGGAAGAAAAGAAACTTAATCAGATTGATAATGATGTGAGCAAACGTGTTCTTAAGCACTATAAGTAAAAGCAAGAAAATAAGGTCTGGAGCTTCTTGTGTCGATTGGTCCATTGTTAGCAGTTTTGTGACTAGACTGGGTTGGTTGGACTTATATCAATGCAGGATATAGGTGGGCGCAATCTCAAGGTCAACTTTCCAAATATTCCTAGAGTACTAGATGGGTTTCCTAGATCACCAACTGGAGGGAGGACCGCAAGGTCACCTAGTTTTGGTGGCTATGTTGACAGTCCACACAAGGTGTATGTTGGTAATCTTGCATGGAGTGTAACCTCAGAATCTATTAAAGAGGCATTCAACACAAAAGGGAATGTGTTGAGTGCAAAATTTATACAGGATTGTGAAACATGAAGATCGCGAGGGTTTGGATTTGTTTCTTACTCGTCAGAAGCTGAAGTAGAGGCTGCATATTTTTTTGACTAAAAGGGATCACTCATACGATTTGTAGACAAGGAGACCTGCCCAACTTGTAAACAAGGAGACCGATTACACCCCACTTTCCAATGAGAAGAGGGATAACAAATTTTGGACGTGAGCCAGCTACAAAAATGGTAATCCAAAACCTTGTTTGGTTCAGAAACCCTGATAGGGATTTTGATTTAAGATTGCATATTTTGTTGACTAAAAGGGATCCAACACAAATCATTGAAAAACATGCACAAATAGATTGGGATTAAACTAGGAAACTATAAACAATGCCATTGATAGAACTATTGTTAGATCAATTTTATGGGTTACAAGCCTTGCTGTCAGTGCTCAGCTATAGACAGACCAGCAGAACACACAATTTACTATAATATTTTTCATTTTCCTTATTTTCTAAAATGTTCTTTATGTTCACCAAATTTTATAAAAGCCTCTATAGAACATTCATACTTGTGGACCATTTTCCTTGGGGCATATGACTGATCAGTTGTATTCATAGCTTGCCAATGAACTTATCATCTCCATGCGTTGTGATGCAATGTTAATCATTTGATCCAAAAAGTCATCTCTGCTATCATCAGATGCTACAAATTATATTATAGGCAGTGAGAAGAAACATTTGAAACCTCGATCACATCAACAGAGTCCTCAAAGCTTTTGTTGCAAATCTCTTAAAGGGAAGAAACACTTCTTTCCTATGTATGACTAAAGAGATCCATTAGCTTGCTCCAATTACTGTTTATCAACCAAAGCATTTTCAGAAAGTAAATTATAGTCTTGCTATTGTTAAATTCAACATGAGATGTCATTCTCAGGAACCAAACCCTTCTCCAGCATCTTATTGATGAGTAATTCTGCTTCAAAGTTCTTATTTTCTTTGCAAAGCTCTCTGGTTAAGGCTGTATATGTTTTAAGATTTGGTTCAAAACCATTTTCCTCCATTGCTTTTAGTTGCTTAAGGAATCTTTCAGTTTCTCCATCCTCAAGAAGGCCATCAATTAGCATTGTCCATGTCCCTTCATCATGACTATAACCACTTTGTAATACATTCCCAAACAACCTTTCCGCTTCTTGCGCCTTGCCTTCTTTGCAGAGTCCATGAATCACAGAATTGTACAAAGACAGGCTTGGTTCATAACCATTTTCAACCATTCTATCCAAAAGCTCCAGAGAATAGATGCAGTTTCCCTGTTTACAATGCACATTAATTAGAGATGTATAAATTGCTTCATGAGGATAGAGGCCTCTGTCTTGCATATTTTTTATCAGCTGATCTGCCTCTAGGAGTCTGCCACCCTTACATAATCTTGCAATTAAGGCATTATAAGTATCTACAGTAGGCTGACAATACTTCTCCATCATTTTGTCAAGAAGCTTGAATGCAAGATCAATGTTTATTTCGTGTGGCATTCCATCCAGGGACTGAATTTCATCTAAGCTACCATGATCTAAACTGCCTATTGCATCCTCATCAAGAATCACGTGTCCTTTTTGTATTTTGTTTTCTTGAACTATACCACTCATAAGCACACAATAAGTTCGATAATTAGGCTGGCATCCCTCATCAAACATCTTACTTAATAGATCAAAAGCATGATCCATCCTTCCTAATTTGATGTTGCCATTAATTAATGATGTGTAAGTATTCGAGATGCAAAGAGAATTACAAGAAATGGCAGCCAAAGCTGAAGAATCTGTCTTCATCCCAGGAAGCCAGTAAGTACTACAGTATACTTATCTTCCATTTATATGGTTTTGCATTTGGCTGCAAGTTCAGTAGTACTTCGACTTCTGTGTTTGTGTTTTCTTTTTAATGTACTTTGTGACCTTTAGGCTAGTGCCATAATCTGTGTTTTCCTTCAGAATATCATTAATATCATACCTTGATGCAATGTAGAAAGCATACTGCTAAGTTCTGCAGCCATGGAAAAAGTACAGAGTCCACGATTGTCATAGAAATTTATGTTTTAAACATTCTCATTATGGACACATCTTTAATATTATGTTCCATATAGAACTAAAATAGTGCATACCAATTCAACATTTGTATCTTTAATGTCCAATATATCCTATCTAAACTGAAAACAAATGGATGGTGTTTCATTGACCTTCCAGGTAGAATTCAATTGTCAATGTAGGCACCTCATTGTGCTTGCCTTATTTTTTGGAGAAATGGCATAAACACCTCATTGTGCTTCCATCCTGAAGTGTCCACCAACCATTGCTTGCCCTATCATATACACTGCAAAGAAGTGAATGTTTTTGGAGGGGGTGTAGTCTATCAGGTTTCTTGAGAGCTTTGGGAGGGGGTGTAGTCTATCAAAATAGTTATAATATATTCATATAGCCAGCAATGTATTCATATTATATGATATGAAGAATGGATTATACAATATATTTCTCTTACTATTGGCTACGCACTTCAAACCCCACCCTACAGTTTGTTTTCAAATTGTGTGATGTTGGAATTTTTTGCTTTAAAAATTATGTTGTTGGCCCAGTAAATGATATTTGCTACAAAACTGTTGAATTGATATTTATAAGAAAAGGAAGCCACCTTTTTTTATTTGGACGATAAACCTAGAAAACATCGGGGTCTAAGTAGCATCAACACACTGCTTCTAATGGCAATGGTGCAATGACAATCTAGTTTTCAAGCAGAGAGAAAATCATGCCATAAGATAGGGTTCTGAAAAAATGGCAGATCCAAAAGATCAACTTCTTGTGGGCATATTGATACCAGTGGTGGTTTTCTAACCCAAGTGAGAAAAAACAGCTCAAAATCCTTGAAATTTTTTCACTTCCCCAAATTGCTACTTTTATACCACTTATTAAGATCCTTAGTGCACAATAGTAACAAGAATATCAAGAACAAACAATGCAACACCCACAAGAACTCTATTATCCACCATGTTCAAGTGAGGTCGAACTTTTATAGCCACATTAAGGGGGCTGCACCGAATAAAAAAGTGGAAGCTATATTAGATAAACATTTCATGATCAGATGAGGAGGATTACACCCTTATTTATAGTGTTATTCTAACCATAAAATCAACTAATTAAACCATGTGCACCTATAACATGTGTATAAACCTGTGTTTGGCCTCTAGAAAACAAATGTGAATCCACACCCATAACTCTAATTTTAATGTTAACCTTAGTCCCAATAAACTATCAGGGATTCTGGCCCTTTTTACATTACTAGGGTTGTAACAATGTTCTTCTAGTATAAACTTTACCTATACTTTCTGATTCCTTACAAATGAGAAAACCTCACATTATGGACTTGACACCCAATGGAGATGCTCACTGATAAATAGAAGTAGCAAAAACATGTGTGATCTGTGGATATTTGTCCATGGGAGAGCGGAATGATGGTTAGGGCACACAATGGATGTCCATACTTTGGAACCTCTGTGGAGAATGTTGTCAGAGATAAGTTTTTATAGTTCTGGAGACATGAAGAGGCAGGGAAGATATCTGAAGGAATTTACTCAATTTGCACAACAAAAACATATCCCACAGCATGTGTGAAGCATTGACTGGCACGTGGCTTCAACCTTCTTGCGCATGAAGAGAATGTATGCCTGATGAAATATGAAACCATTGCTAGGGCATAGAATAGACATTCAGGGTGGAAGGTACCCTGGAAAGGAACAGAGATGATAAAAGCTGGCATTGCACACCCATGTAGACAACAAAGTTGCAGCCCGGGCATTTTGCAGATACATTGGTAGTATGTTTTGGCTTGCAAAAAATCACTATAGAACACGGGTATTGAAGCTAAATGATGCAAAACTTAGTTTTTTAGACCCATTTTTCAAACTCACATATTTACTTGTTGAAGTATTTTCCTGTGAAGTTAAGAACTTAATTTAACAGAATAATTTTAGCACATTAATGTAGACCTCAAAATAGGAATAGAATAAACCGAACAAATATTAAATTATTTTGTTCGAACTCATATATTAATGAAATTAGATTTTGTTCTTTCCACAAAAAATAATAATAAACCACGCTATAGGGTCTCAAGGATTTCCCTCTTTTTATATAGTGGAAATCAAATTTGATTTCCCACACACAAAATTCCATTTCTCAATTTGATGAAGTCGAAAATAATACTCACTATGGATGAGATGAAAAGAGTTGATGTGCGGGATGACAAGATGCTAGAAATATTGACATAGAAAAAAATGCATTTCATTTGAGGAAAAAAAATGCATTTCATCTGAGAAAAAGTGATGATCTTGACGAGGAGAAGGAAATGATGAAAGAAGATCCTATAGAGGATGGGATTGTAGAATGTCACCCAAGACAACAAACTGTCCTATAGATATTTCGTCGCAAGAGAAACGAACGTCGTCGCTATAGCAACGGAAGTCCAAAATGTCATCGAAATTGTGACGAAAGTTCAAGAACGTCTCAATAGCGACGAACATCGAGGCCATTTTCAATTTTTCGAAAAATTTAAGCTATTTTTCCACAAAAACAACATTTTTAACTTTTTCGTGGCAAAATTTCATCGAAAAATTGAGCCATATGTAGTAGTGTTCCCTAGCTCCCATGCCCTAACTCTAGCAACTAAAATACGATGCTAGCAACATAGTTTTAGGAAGGTTAAAATTTTGGGGGGGACTATGGCGTTAAACACCATAGTCTTTATCCCATTACCTTGGCATGAAATATTGATGTGTTTTAACTAAGGCATAAACCATGGTCCTTGTGGGAGGCACAAGGTATATGAATAAGGTTTTATGATAAGTTTTTATGAGCTTGTTTGAAATGTTAAAAAAGGGAAACTATGGTGCTCATTCCATAGTTGTGGTTTGATCTTAGGCAAAACAACTTGGAGGTGTTATAACATATGGTTCTAGCCATGCAATACTTTGGGAGGTATAAGGGTTATGATTGTTGCTACTGAAGTTTACCTTGGTAATAAATTTGTCATGGCTATGAGTTGATAGCATAGCCAAGCAGCTAATGACAAGCTTGCATATGTAAACAAGATTAAATCTCAACCCTCCATCTGTCCTAAAAGTTGGAAAGGTTTTTGATAGGGCTTAAACATTTTCACCCGTTAGAACGTTTCAATGCATGTTTATTTTTGGTCTACAAGGTTTCTGGAAGAAGGCTTTGCCTTCCATGGTTGCACTATGTAGTTTCATTTGTTTAATATTTTACCCAGTCATTATTGGAATTCCTTTGTTTGCTTCCAAGGTATGTGTGAGGCCTTAACCGGTGTTGATGGTCGTAAAAAGGTCTCGACCTTGCTGGTTTAATTAAAAACGGACCAGCGTTCAATGGCCTTTCATGCCTTTAACCAGGTATGCCAAGAAACTTAGCTTTATTCTATAATTAGTTTTATAGATTCTTTTAAAGATTCTCAGGCAAACACGATCACTGAATTGGGTTTTGGTTTTACTATAGGCAAAGTAGTGATAATTTCATCCAGGAGGAACCGAACCTTGGCCTTCTCTGCATTCAAATAAGGTAAAATATTTTAACTTCTATCATCGTCTTTTACAGTTTCTAATAAATATTGTTAAGTTTCTATTTGCATCATAGGTGGTTGCAGGTTATGGGAAAGTCGACGAAGCTGGGGACGTGGTCACCTCTTCCCAGACTTGTTTCTTTACACATTTATGGTGAGTATAAAAAATTCTACTATGTTAAACATTTACGTAATACCATCCTTTCTTAGCCAACATCTGAAATTTCTTAGTTGTATGGTTTTGTATGTAAAAACCGTCTAGCGTGGATGCTTCTTATCCTACATCGATGGTCCGTCAATAGCCATGAGGTAAGGGTAAATTAAAATGGTTAAGTTTTTCGGTTCGTGGGATGTTCAAGAACAAGGTTTTTACCTAAATTTTGAAATAAGTAGGAACTGTATATTTTGTTAAACCCTTTTGGGTCTTCAATCTACAAGAAAAAGGGCTTCACAACCTCTCTATTCCATCGTTTCTATAACTTCTTTTTTTGTATGTCTATGATATGGTTTAAAAAAACTGTGGATGCCATCTTCGATGGAAATACATCCACTTCGGTTTCATAAAGTCGAACCCTATACTTTTATTTTGATATTTGATTAATTTAATATGACCCCCTTTTGGGTATGTACCATCTTATAGTTTAGATTTTCGTTGTTAATGGTTTTGACCTCTCGTTAAAAAGGTAGTACATGTCATAATATTGTTTATACGATGGATGGCATTGTATAATGGTCTTTCTGCCATGTAATATATGTTTGGATGGTTTTGTTGTTTATGAGTAATGGAATCTGTGAACTTTAATTCAAATTTATGGAGTTAATTCATTTTTCAAAAAGAGTTAAAGCCTCGGGGTTAGATAACCGCAAGAAGAGATTGTATGTTTGTAATTGTAAGGTTGTATTAAATTCTTTAATCATTTAAATATTTTTAGATCTGTTAGTGTAATTATTTTCTAGATCTGTAAGCGATGGGGACAAATGGATAATGAGTCTGAAAATCAGTTTTGTTATTTATGAATCACTCTCGCAATTACCAGTTGATTTTGTTGTTTTGGTTTTTAATGTATTGCTGTAGATATTGATCTGTGTTTGGATGGTTTGAAATGTATTCTTTCATTTCAGTGATACTAAAGAAATTTTGTGATTCATGGACTAGTTTCTATAGTAAAAGAAAGAATCCTCTTGGCTCTTGCTCTGTTTTGAAAGACATCCGTTAGCACTCTTTTGTTTATTGTTTGAATATTGGAAAATGTCTTTTTTGCAAATAAAATAGTTAACAATATAGATCTAAGTAAATCCGACCATAGCCAAGGATCTCTGACAGTATGATGGTATAGTTTAATTTTAGCATTTTAATTTGATATGTAGTTTAGAATAAAAGGACAGAGCCTAGCTCTATAGGAAACCATTAACTTCTAAGAAATGGTTAGTTGAATAAAATACATTTAAATTACTATATTGAAACATAAGCAAGAATAAATTAGAACAATTAATGAGTTTTATGATAATTCTTCGTTTAGAAATCCTAAATCACTCTAACATTACAACCATTATTACATGAATCTCTGATTCAGGTATGGATTCCCAAACAGAAGTTTAGTATAAACCAGCATAGATCCAAATCCTAGGCTCTAACAAGCCCCAAGAGGGATCAAATCTACAAAGGTGCAAACAACCTATCCCCACCAAGGTGAATCCTATCCTAGGATTTGTTAAAAGTTCTCTTAAATGCATCTTATTACGATTTAAATAAGCTTCGCTTAATAGCCATGGCTGTGCTAATTATCCTTCAAAATAAAATCTATTTTTCGCCTCCTTTGAAAAGGCTATGCTAGGTAATTGGAAAGGTGGATCCATACTTATAAAAAAGCATTAAATTTTTCATGATACATTTTAAAAACTCAAAAAATACACAGCATGTTTCCCTTTTGCTTTCCAGTCTTTGAAAATGTACTCCTACATTATTTGCAACAAAAAAATAGACTAATTATTTAAAATTGGATTTTTGGAAGGTAATTGGATGGTTCAAGGTAATTATACCCACTCATGACTCGTTACTGGCAATGGCATGCTAGAAAAACAAAAATATGATCATTAAAATGAATTATTAGAGATACCTACAATTTTTTTTAGAATTAGTTGTAAAAGGATGAAATATAGACAATCAAATTACCTTGTGGAATATATAACTTCTATCATTTTAAGAAAAATATGTATAACTATTACAAATTGTCATTCTTCTAAGATTGGTATGTTATTTTTTTACTAAAATATAATGCATATGTTTGTGTTGGTCCACCTGTTTGGTATGTAAATTGACAAATTTTGAGAAAACAAATTTGTAGAGTCGTAGGTAATAGGCAAATCTTCTGCAGGGCCATTTTCCAATATTTTAAAAGCTATATATATATATATATATATATATATATATAAGGAAGTTAATGAAGCCCTTAAATGACATGGTTGAGTGTTGGTCCACCCTATCATGGTCTTAACACAATCAATCAACTTTTTTGTTTACCTTGTAGGTGTTTTTAAATTTTATATATATATATATAAGGAAGTTAATGAAGCCCTAAAATGACATGGTTGAGTGTTGGTCCACCCTATCATGTTCTTAACACAATCAATCAACTTTTTTTGTTTAGCTTGTAGGTGTTTTTGAATTCTTCTGTGGGTTTTTTTCGGTTTTGGAAATAGGTTAGCTAGCCAAAAGTTATGGCTGAAATAAATGGCTTATGTTTTATACAAATTGACACCAATGAAATTAAAAATGAATAAAAAATAGAAAACAATAACAATTTATTAAAGAAATATATAGTTAGAATTTGGACACAAAGCTCGACAAGTGTGTGTAGTTTCATCAATAGTGCACAAGTGGAGCATATGCATAACCGAGGGTGAAAAACATTAATTTATAGAATTGGATGATTTTCGCTAAAACTTACTCTGAGCCTTATTGGGAATCTAAAGCTAACACCAAACCTACAAGGGCACCAAAAAAAATTGAATTTAGGGGGGCATGCATGTACTAGTGCGCATGTGTATTGGTGTGTATGTGTACAAGCACGCATGCACTATTTTACCCCTATATTTTCTTTCTCTTCTTCTCCCTAAACTCTCTTTAAGGATGATGTTAAAAATGTGGGAGTGATCACTGAGCTTGGAAAAGGATGGGACATAATTGTTGATCATCATATTCAAATGCATCAAGGTTTCAAATCAATAACAAGGTTGTATTCAAGTATCTACATGCTTCAAAACTGGAAGCCTCTTAAGAGAACAATGATCAAAATTCGGATTCAGGCACGATGATTGGCATGATGCAAATTCATGTGTTATCCACAATGTTGACAGGATTTTGAAATCAAGGTTATAGGTGTTGGACGACTAGTCTAACAACCCATTGTTGCTTAAATTCTTCTCCAAAAATTTGTGCATACACAGACATCCACAAAACGAAACGAAGACTAATGCTCCTGAATGGATAGGAAATTCTAGGCAACCTATAGTGAAATCACAATTTTTTTTTGTTTGGAGGCATATTGTACAAAATTGGTCAAGTTCATTCTTCTACCTATCTTCCATTCTTCTACCTATCTACCATGAAGTGTTGGTTATCCATTCATTAGCTATTCATTATCCATGCGTAGCTACCAATTATGTTTTATAAATTTTGAACGACTTCTATAAAATCAATATCGAGAGTACACT
>LPNX010713532.1:4622-23299 GCA_001517045.1 Pseudotsuga menziesii
ATATTTATTCTGGGATGTGCCTATAATGTATTTGAGTCATGTCATGCCCCGATGTTCCTATCGGGAGGTTCTATAATGTAAAAAAGTCATGTCAAGTCATTGTGGGTAACCCTCCTATTGGTCAAGGGTTAAAGTCCCCACAGTTGTGGGGCCCTAGGGTTATTAGACTATCCTAGAGAAGTTGACCCTATGTGAGTCATTGTAAGTCGGGGCTATAGTCCCCACCACTGTGTTAAGATAAACCTCCTTGTTGGTCGGAGGAGGAAAAGTCCCCACAGGTTGTGGGGCATTAGGGTTATTAGACACTCCTAGAGATGTTGGCTTTAGTAAGTAATTGTTAAGTGAGGACGACAAGTTGGAGTGGGTTTCAAGTGAATGGAAGAATATAAATAGAGAGTGAGCCTCTCTATTTATCGCACACACATTCACTCATTGGGGCACATGAGTGAGAGAGAAGACACTAGGATCAGAGAGAGAGACTAATGCTTTTGAGAGATCATATTTATGTTTTTGGGTTTTACTTTTGGTGCTGATTCTATCTCTGAGGAAGTTGCGGGGTTTTCTCCTTTATGGTTTCCCTGAGGAAAATTCTTAGCGTCTCTTGTCTCTTGTGTTTTATTGTTGTGAATTTTATTCTCTCTATTAAAGATCCTAAGATCATAATTCTAGCTTGAATGACAAAATTCTAACAATCCATCATGGAGGAAAACTAAATATATCAAGATGCCTTATTTGACATGGTTAACAAACCCATAATTTTGGGATTATCATTAAGGAGTTGAATTTATTGCAATGGATCTACCCATAAATCAACCAAGATATGAGTCCATATTTCTCAAGGAACAATTACCTTTGTATTGATATTTTTGAGTCTACAAATCTACAGAAATATCAACAATAAGGGTTGCTTAACAAATAATAAATTTTAAAAATTGTTGTTTTCCTACCATGAATCAACGATGTCCTACATTCCAATGGGAACCCCCAATTGATTCCAGGCACCACATATTTCCTACTTAAACTATTTCTTAGCCAATCTCTATATTATTTCACAAGTCAACCATGCTTTAGTACCTCCCATGTTATACCATCCAAGTTAAGTTCCAAAACCCAAACCAAACCCTAAACACCCAATCCAGCTCCTAATCATGTGTCATGTGAGTTGACAACCAAGTATAATGTGCACAATGCATCTCAACCTCGTCTCTCTCTCTAATGTGGGTCCTTTGTTGTTTGATGGTATATGGTATACACTTATTTGACAGTAATTTTTAAACCACCTACTCGAGGCCAAGGGAATCAATTTAGAGCCATCATGTTGCTCAATGACTCCATTGAGTTAATTTCTAGAAAAAGTTGGTGTATGTTGTACAATGATACACCTTGACTCCTTAAAGTATAATACAAGGTTGGCCTCGATGTCCAACTTCATGCTCTAGGCAATGAAGATTGGAATAGAGTAGGGTGACACAAAGAATGCAGAGAAAACACATTAAAAATACATGTTTTTCATGAAAGATATTGTCCCCAAAAATGCATCATGGAGGGGATTCCTAAAATTTGTGGTTACAAAGATTATTTCCATGAATTACCAAGTGATGAACATATCTGTATGTTAGTTCCTTGATTTTTTACTACACAAAGAAATTGTGGCATGCTCCAATGAAAAGAACTGCCTTAATGGCATCTTGTACAAGTCCCATAAATGCAGATGGTCATGTCTTTGTCTGTGATCATTTCTAGAACATACCACATCATATGGTTTTTGTTATTGAAAGATATGGTTAAATGTCTATTTTTGATATAAAACCAAGCATGGTAGTACATTTGTGTGAATATTTCTTATCAGTTTTGTGTGAGATCATGTTTGGTAATCATTTCCCAATATTTTAAGGGGAGACAATGAAGGTTATAGATCCCTTGGAAAGTGGTCCATTGAGAAAGGGGAGACAATGAAGGTTATAGATCCCTTGGAAAGTGGTCCATTGAGAAAGGGGAGACAATGAAGGTTGTAGATCCCTTGGAAAGTGGTCCGTTGATAAATCTTGTAAGTTTAGGGACTTGAAGGTCCACATGGGTATTGACCACATAATTAACCAGTCGATTTGTTGGGCCGCTAATACTGATTCTTTAATTGTATCACATAATAAAATAACCATTGTATTTCTAAGTGAAATCATTTGCATTCAAATCAATAAATGAGATCAAACCTGAAAGGCTAATAACTGGTTTTACTCAGTTCTTATTATTTACATTTTAGTAGTCTATAATAAATAGAAAATATTTGTGGATAAGTGATCAGTAACAAAATATGACTCAAAGCCATTTATAAAGAAAAAATATGAATACAATATTATTATCATCTTGTTTAATTTGTATTATATCCATGAAAACATAGTAGGACTCTCTTGTCTTTACTATAGGTTTTTATATTGTGATTTTGTACTTAGTTTTTGCACTATAGTCATGTACCTTTTATATTTTGTTTGGTAAATATAATAGTTTATGGCTTTATTCTTTAATCATGCATTTCATGTGCTTGCATCTCCAACTTTATGAGCTCTCGGGTTGGTGATTTAGTGTCCAGAGATTATACATATAATTTGACTCACATTTTTGGTGTCAATGTCGGGGAGATGTTAAAGGGATTAGATTATCAATAGTTCAATTTTTAAAAGTTTAAATTTTATATTTTTTGTTTCTACATATGGTTTTGGTCATGCCAACATTTATGATTTAGAGGAAGATAAATGGTAACACACAAAGAGGGGTTCACTACAAAATTTAAGTTGTGTAATATCCCAACTCATTCTAGTGGGTATCTTCGAACCCTCATCATGTTGATACAATACCTTTTTTTTTAATTCATGGAAAGAAAGAATCTAAATCATGTTAATGGATGACTTGGTGACATCAAGATCTTATTAAAATGAGGGTGTTTGAGTACATTCAATCAATTTTGCTTTAAGTTTTCTTTTAGTGTGTCTTTAACTTTTTTTGTGGTTAGTTTCATTTCATTTCCTCAATAAGATTTAAAAAAATGGTGTTGTAAAAACCCCTTGCACTAATACATTTTTGAGTACGAGATCTAGATCATCCAGAAGAACTAAATATGCTCAAGAACTTGTTGAGAAAATGAGCAAACTCTATTATAAGGATTGTATCAAATCCTTGTACACGCTCTAGAATTGTCACTAAGGGTGAATCTTCATTTCAAGAAGAGGTAGAGGAACAAAGGATCCATGAATATACTCCAAAGGAGGAGGATCTATAAGTTTTTCTTAGGGGTCCATGTGGGTATATGAAATATATCAAGGAATAGTGGACTGCATCAGATGAAGGACATTTACTAGAGGTAGAGATCGAATAATTTTTGGCATGCTTATCGTCGAATCCTTTATGCATTATGGAGTGTGATGACCAACTTTCAAAAGAACCTCATGACATGAAATTCAAGGAGAAAACAATTACATTGAGACTTGGTTTCAAACAGTCATTAAGCCACAATATCAATCCATATTTCAACAATTCTTAGAACCATTCTCACAAGAGTAGCTGGCCTAATCTCATATCTTGGTACTCATAAAGGTATATTATTTAGATTTGGATATGATTTTGACTAAGATTTTGTTACTTAAATTGATGCATTGGAAACACTCTTATAAGTCTTGAGAAACGTTTTTTCTAAGTAGTGTAGGATAGTAAATAAAAACATAAATATATGTTGCATATAGTTGTTGGTATAGATCCAAGTACAATGCATAATTTTTTTCATATTTTCTCTAGTAAGAGGAGACTGTCAGGATGAGAACAATTAATGAATATAATACCCCGCTCCTTGTGAATGGTCCTCATGTGAAGATTCAGTAGAAACAAGGGAGTCTTTTGTTCGACAAATTTTTAAATATGTTTTCACATGATAGTTAGATCTATTTTTAGTTTTATTTTTTTTAATAGTTTCTAAATAAAGTATACTATGGTAATTTTGTTTGAAATTTTGTGAGAATGTAATATTTTCAATGATATCCTCTGCATCTACACATAATACTGGAAGATCATTCCCAAGATTTGAGAAGGCATCTTCATCAATCGGTTGAAACACTTGGGGAAGTATTTGACGACATATTTTCTCAAAATTTTGAAGTTTCTTTGTGGTCACATTTATTTCTTAAGATTATTCCTAAAAATAATACATTCTTGCTTTATCATTACCTGTCTATTTTAAGATCACTCTTTGACAAGGATTATAGATTAAGTAACCTTTTTTAAAGAAGCAGAATATTGATAGGTTAAAAGAAAAGAAGTTGAAACTGAATGCCATTCCAAACTGTTTTATTCATAGTTGATAAATTTTGAATGTGATTATTATTGTTATGTTTTGACATTCCACTTTTCTTGTTATATAGATTTTTTATTATTAATAAAAAATTGTTGCTCAAAACCTAGTTATCAAAAAACACTTAGGGGATTAAAAAAATTAGAAGGTCCATATAATGACACCAATGGAAAAACTCGTATATCAGATCCTAAACACCAAAACATGATATCATAGCATCTCTATCAAGACTTGTAGAAGAATTAATGAAGTCTCTGCTCATGGTGGAACATTACTTTAATAGCAAAATCACACACGGAGACAATAATTGGAATGCCTCTAGGTATCTTTTGGTTACTTTATAGCTAGCCTCATTAACTTCACATTAAAATGACTCATTCATATCATGTCTTTTGAGTGGTATCCCGGGAGTACAGTTTGCATTTAGACATTTTGTAATCAATAAAACTCACTCTAAGGTATCATAACGTACCTTTAAGGGGCTTACTGAATACACTTCCACATCCACCAATTGCAAAAGCAATATCTATAATACAAATATAAAAATGGGTTGAAGAAATGGGACTAGAAAATTCAATATAAAATGGGTTTAAGAAGATAACCCCTCAGGGCTGTAGAGGCATATTGGCAATGGGTAACAGCTTGTTATACTACTAGGAAAACCCATCAAGGCTATGGATGCCTATGTGCAATGGGGCATTCTTCTTAAGGAGGCATCAATTAAACCAAGACATTTGTCTACACTTATAATTTCCACTTCATCATGTTCTACTAAAATGAAGCATGTGTGGACTGAAGTTAGGGAATAAATAAACTCCATACATCTGCTTTTAGAGAATGGCATTAAGGTAGACTTGACACCTCCATTATTGTTTTTTCATATCATACCTAGGATTTAATTATCTTAGAAGTGGGACCCATGATCACAGAGAATCAATAAGCTCAACTATAAAGATTATCTATAATACTTGATGATTGTAATACTTTGGGGGTAATTGGATAGTGAGAACTCGTTTTCCATTGGTTCATCATTTATTGTGACTGCAAAAATCCTCCTACTTTCCTTGTTTAAGGAGAATAGATAATAATAAAAAAAACCTATTTAAATTTAAAAGGTTTTATGAGCATAAAACTATTAAGGATTGATGAAATCATATGTAATGCGTGATTTGGGATTTCCTTTATGCTTTGTATTAGTTTCACATAAATATTGGAAAAACTATTCACAAATTTCTAGACTAATTTACAAAGATTTAGATTTTTGGTTTCTTTAAAAAAACATTTCAATTTCCAAGTTTGTAGGCATGAATAAACATCAAATTTTGGTCATTTATTTACCATATCATCAATATTTATCTCATTAGTTCCATCTTCCTTCAAAAAAATAGTATTGGTTCAGTGTTTAGATTCTTGTGTTCTCGTACAGATGGAATAGAAAACTATTAATTCCTATACCAACAACACATATAACCTAAATCTTCTTTGAGGGCACTTTTTGTAGGCTATTTTTAGTAGCTTTGGCCAAATTAATAAAAACTAGAACATGGGGGTTTTCCCCATAAAGAAAATTGAGTAAAACTAGAGAAAAAAATATCCAAAAGTGATTAAGAAAGGATGTACATGCATTTATTTGAGGTTGTTTTATTACATGAAAACATGTGAATTCCTATACTAGAGGTACATGAAACTTATAGGTTGTGTTTTGGATTCTCCCTAGTTCGATTGAGTTTGATTGGAAACACGTGTTAGAATACTCAACATCTAAATGTTTTAGAATTATGTTACAAGCTTAAACAAAGATTTGATTAGTCTCCAAGGTTCCAAATGTTCAAATCAAATTCCTCTTATAATTAGTCCTCAGTATTTTGGGTATGATCATACTTGCAACAATTTTTCAACAACTCTAATTTCCTACAATGTTCAGGAAGCAGTGGTGGAGGTTCATGAAGAAATAATCAGAAGTGGGTTTCACTCTGAAGTTTTTGTGGGTAATGCCCTTCTTTACATGTATGCAAAATATGGGAAGATCAACACTGCACGTTATGTGTTTGACAAATTTCTTAGACGAGATGTTGTCAAATGGAATGCTATGATTGCAGGATATGCATAGAAGGGGTATGTTAATGCGGTTCTGGACTGGTTTGACAAAATACCTGGATGAAATGTGGTCTCCTAGACATCAATGATTGTGGGATATGCACAGAATTGCATGGTTGAAGACGCTGCCAAACTCTTTGATGAAATGCTTGAAAGGAATGTGGTATCTTGGACATCATTGATTTCGGGTTATGCTCAGAATGGGTGTGTTGATGAAGCTTACAAATTGTTTGAGAAGATGCCCGAGAGGAATCTAGTCTCTTGGACTGCAATGATTACAGGATATGCACAGGATGGGCGTGTTGATGAGGCTCTGAATCTCTTTAAAAAAATGCCACTACGAAATGTGGAATCGTGTAATGCAATGATTGCAGGATATGTACATAATGGCCGAAATGAAGATGCCCTGAATCTTTTCCGAGAAATGCAAAGGCACGGCATGAAGCCAAACTCAATGGCTCTTGCTAGTGTTATTGCAGCATGTGCTGATCTGGTAGCATTGGAACAGGGCTTGGAGATCCATGAGAAGTAATCAAGAGTGTATTTGTTTGACAAAATGGATCACAAATATTGCAGGCTATGGTGTGCATGGCTTTGGTAAGGAAGCCCTAAGGCTCTTCGAACAAATGCAGCACTGTGGAATATCACCGGATCATGTTACCTTTGTCGGAGTTCTGTCTGCGTGTTGCCATTCAGGCTTAGTGGCCTGCAATACTTTAATTGCATGAGTCACTATCATCATATTATACCCACAATGGAGCACTATGCTTGCATGGTTGACCGTTTCAGCCGAGCTGGGCACCTGGATAAGGAACACAACTTTATCAATAGAATGCCAATAAACCCTGATTATATTGTGTGGATTTATTTCATCGCTGCATGTAGAATCCATAAGAATATAAATCTAGGGGAATTTGTTGCAGAATTCCTCATTGAATTGGATATCCAAAAAGCCACACCTTATGTGGCTCTATCAAACATCTATGCTGCAGCAGGACAGTGGGATGGCATCGAAAAAGTAAGGAAAATGATGAAAGATGGAGGGGTAAGAAAGGAACCTGGATGTAGTTGGATTGAGGTAAATAAATAGGTGCATGCTTTTTTTGTGGGAGATAGATCACACCCACAAATGCAACAGATCGATGAAAAGTTGGAAATGTTGTCTCAGCAGATGAAAGCAACAGGTTATGCACCTACAGGCGATTAGAGCTGAATGATGTGGAGTAGGGACAAGACGACAACTACTTTGGTGATCATGAACATTAGTGTGCAAGCACTTTGCTAGAAAGTTCATATTCTTGATTGTTTCCTGAAGAAATCCTTGCCATAGCAGCAAGATTTGAATATTAATATGAATCCCAGGTATGTCCAATGAATAAAAATAATAATTATTTTCTTGAAAATTTGATGACTTAGTTCATATTTATAGGTGTCTTTAGTTATTACATTTATTTTTTAATATAAATATTTTTGAGTTTTTGGGGGTTTATAAATGGACTGGTCTCAAGTATATAAAGTATACCATAAAAAACAATTAAAGTAAGTTGACAAGGCCCCGACCATCCTCTTTTTTGAAGATTGTCCCAGGTCAATAGTTTGTTCCCCATGATTAACCAGATAAAGCAGCATATCTTCTTGGGAAGAGAACTATTCCATACAATATCCAAAATTCTGCTACCCAACTATGGGGACAAAGCTGTAGCAATACTAGCAACAGATGGACTTGGAGGAGGAGGGGGCAATATTACCAACACTGATATTTTTCTCTTTCCTTTGACTTTTACAAGCAGCCCTTGATGATTGAGCCATGTTTTATGTGGTATGAATGAAGAAGAATACTATTGTTGGAGAAATGAAAAATCTAGGAAGTTAGAATTCCTTGAAATCTTATGGAATCCATTCAAATATTTTTGTCCCTTCGCCTGCACATTGTTTGAGCATTTTCATGTGGCTGAGAGTTAAAAAAAGAGGGGAATATTAATCTCGCTGACTCTATTTGGTCCTGTGTGTCAAAGTCCATAAGCTGGCATCTGGAGACTGGATCTAACTTGTCTTGAGAACTCTTGTATAATGTGCTAGGTTAACTCAACTAAAAGGTATTTATTCCCTTTGCTGTGACCTATAGTGGGAAGTGAAGTGAATTTTTATGTAGTTATTATTTTTGGTGTTTGCTATCCTCACTTTGTATTATACTATTATATGATCTATGTCAACTAGTTATTATATGATGAGTATGTCTTTATTTAATTCTACGTAATCCATATGTTTTTAACGTTGGCAATTTTTAGTATCATTTCCAACTTTTCTTTCTTTCATATGGAAGCTCTATGCATTTTGTTAACCTAGTAAATTATGCCTTGGCCTTTCCTCAACCACAATTATTTTATCCTACAATTTTTCAAGCATTTGCTTATCAAATTCAGTTGTGATTTGTTGCAGGGAGATACAAATTTCAATCTAAAGTTCTAAACAAATAGCATTTGGTAATTAAAAAGGTTTTCGAATAATAGTTTTTCCTATGTCTAATTATACAGGGTAACAGTATAAAAGCACATGTACCAATTTGATATTACATTCACTCATAATTTTTGTAGTCTAAACAATCAACGATTTAGACTTTTCCAGTAATCATTGATGGAATCCAATAATATAATCTTTGGCCAGATTGTAATTTTTCATTTTTTTAAATTCCATTTTTTATTGCAGAAATGGATTCAGCACCCTTGAACACCCCTGATGCACTGGGATTGTGGAATATCAACAGCTTATATCTACGATTCCAACAACTCCAACCGCATTTCAGGAAAAACTGGTCAGAAAAATGGCTAGAAAAGTGGTCAAAATTGCCGATTGTTTAGACTACCCTTTAATTTTACATGTCTACAGCTAAATTTCTTTTATGTGGGGTTAGCAAGCATCAATATCTAAGAAGAAACCTAGCGAATACCTATACTATATTTCCTATTTGAAATAATGAACTTGGTTTTCTGAGAAAAGTATTTGATGTTTCTGAGGCAATCGGGCTATGTTGGAGCTAATTTTATTTGAAGAGACATGTAGCATCTTAATATATCTTTCACTCTTTATGTGAAGTTTGTACTTAACATAATAGTTAGGAAAACCCTTTTTCCTACTGAGCTGAAGGAAGATTCATATCTGAGCAGTTTTATTGGCTATTGAAACAGGCTCAGATGAAATCTCATCCTCACCCAGAAAGGCCAGATCGTCTTCAAGCAATTGCTGCTAGCCTTAGAGCTACTGGTAAGTGCATGTTCTTACTGAAAATGATGTCCAATTTCAGATTTCTGTGTCTTCTTTGGTAAGAGTTGGATGCTACTGTCTGTACTAACAGGAGTATTTCCAACAAAAGTATTTCCTATACCAGCACGAGAGGTTACATTGGATGAGCTCCAAAAGGTGAGTGAATTAAAGCTATTATTTGCTTCCATCTTAGAAGCCATTTGAATTTCCTTGTTGCTATTTGGGCCAAGTAATTTTTTTAATAGCAATCGCTTAGGTGAACCTTCTTACATGGGAATATGTATTTCTGGAAAAATGTAAATTTACTGGCATCAAAGACTAGCAACGTAATTGATATTGGATTGTGTTTATCTTCATAAGTTTGGGTATGTTGGATGAGCTAGGAAGTAAGGAAAATGGGTAAAGCATAGATTGTTGTATGAAAAACAGATGTGTTGCCTATTCTAAATTAGTTTGTCAAGCTAATATTGTGACTAAATACCATTTAAGCTTTGAAAACTATGATGCAGGTTGTTTAAGACTCATTCACCTGGGACAGTTTGTAGATGGGATCTATTTTCTTATATTTCAAGAATTGCATTAGTTTTGTTCAGAAAATTGCCTAGAACATATCTGAGAGTTTTCTGTCTAAACTACTGAATTTATACATTATAGGTATGTTATTAAAATGGTTGGTTGTGCAGATTCATTCCCCGCAGCATGTGATTGCAGTAGAAACAAGAAGTTGCAGGTTATCAAGGTACAATAATCTTATAGTTTGTCTCATGTATGGTGCAGATGTTCTCACAAGTTTTCGGTTTTTTTGGATTTTAATGTGGTTTTTTTCTTTTATCTGTTCCAAGCTCCCTTTGCATTTATGAATCTTGTTAGATCCAAAATGGTCATGTCGATGAATAATGTATTATGTATATATAATAAGAGTGATGATGTAATTAACAATTCATGTAATAATTATGTGGCGATTAGCATACATGTTATGTTCGTGGAAGTAGTGTCCATTGTAAATATGTGCATTTATGTTGCATACATTGGTGAACTAAAGTGTTCCCAACATAGTTATAAAGTGTGTCGCCTCATATGCTAAGCATTCTGTTCACTGAATTAATCTACTAACCCTTTCAAATAATGCATGCTCCATTTTGCATCTTCATGGGCTTTCCTTTCTCACTGAGCACAACAGAGGACCCTTAGTGTGCAGGAGCATTTACAGGTTGATAGAAATTTCAGAGGTATATTTCACCTTGTCCATGTGAGGGCACGTTTGAAGCCTTTACTACATATTTGGAGGCACTCTTTGGATGATGAGATGTTGTATGGCATTATAAATCCATTCTATGCACTCAAAGGAAAAAAGAGCAAAACATCCCACATTGGAGGAGAATATGATATGTGGCAAGAAAAGAGGAAGAACGTCCTTGCTTGGAATGGTGCCATGTGGCACTAGAAAGTGTGTCTATGGTGAAAGAAAATCCATCGAGGACATTGGACATGCTTCATTGGCATTGTGGCTACAAAATGAGGCAGTAAATCAATTATTGGAAGAGTGATTTATTAAAGAGAAGGCCAAACTCACTTGGAAGGATAAATTTCGATGTTGTATTTGATCATGATGAGGTCGGCCCAAGTAGGAAGGGCTCCAAATAAAAGATAGTAAATTTATAAACATAACTTTAAGTTGTAAAGAAGGTCAGCCCTAGTAACAGGTCAATAATTAAATATAATTTGAAGTTATGAACAAGTCAGTTCTGACCCAATAAAGAAAAAAAGAATCACAATGAAAGAATAGAATCATCAATGGAGCACTTCGATCAAGAAAAGGGGTGAATTATGGTTGCTTAGAGGCTTTGGGAGGTGCACCCTAGCCTAAGAATCTACCTATGGCTCTTGAGTTGGTTATCAAACCCTAAAGGGCCTTCATGAGAAGTGCCTTAATTAAGGCTCATTCAAGGAAAAATTGTATAAATACGAAGAGATTGATGGCAAAAACTGCATGGTTGGAAGTCTGGGACTTCCCCTTCAAGCTTAGTTGAAGATATTTTGGGAGGAAGAAGTTAAGGGACGAGTTCAATGTGAGGTTTTCCATCTCTATTTTTCTATTTCATGGATGACTCGGGTTATTGCAAGGATTGTCATTGCTTTTGCTTCTGAAAATAATCTTTGAAGAAGGGTCGTCTTGCTCCAATACGAGGACTTTAGGGTTGAGATGAAACCCTCCCTAGACCTTGAAGTAACCTTGGATAATTGAAGGGGTTTTCTGTTGTAATTTTTTGGTTAGGGCTGTTCATTCCATGATTGAGGGATTTTTCAACTAAAGAAGATTATTCACCTTGGAGATTCATTCATACATGTTTTGGCTATCTTGATCTTTTGATGATACATGAATTTATGATGTGTCGTTCTATAAAAATGTTGTCCTACTTTGTTTACTTCATTTATGGTTTCATGTGACTATTCCTTTATTGTTCATGGTAGCATGCTATTGCTTGGCTGTAATTTCATGGTTGTGATGGTGCATCTTGTATAAGGTTTCTCACTTATTCTTGCATAATCTAAATTTCTGTTTTGGACTAAATATGGTGCATCAATGATTGGCTTGATAACGTCTTTTACATAATATTTAAACTCTCTTGCTCTTTGATCTTGACTCTATTGCCCAATTGGATAGGCAATAGTCTTGGTAATCCATCATCCTTCTATTTATAAACAATATCATAAACTTCTTTTCTAGGGTACCCCTCCATGTGCTTCAAAAGAACCAGGTTAAGGTGAGTGGAAGAGTTGTGGTGACAATGGACAATTTTCTTAAGTGCTCCAGGGTTGCACTTCATTTAGGTACTTGAATATCTTTGAGTGTAGGTCTACAAGGTGTTATCTCCTAGGTTCTCATTCAATGTCAAAGTCCCAACCATACACATCGAAACTCAAAGGTGACTTTAGATAAGCTACCCACTATCACCTAGGTATCCTTATCTTTAATCTTTAAGGATAGCTCTCCTATAGTTCAATCCGAGGGGCGGGGTTTCACTTGTTCGGTCACTAATGTATGAGGCCAAGTTGTTCTTTGGTGAATTTGTTTGCAGGGTTTGATGTTGTTGTTTAAGCCCTCGACCCTTTGCATGGCTCAGAGTCCAGACTGTGAGCTGTTAATGCACAGTAGGCAGAATTGTTGGTTATTTGTTGGTTGTCCGTGGTCAAGGCTGGAATTTGCATGATTTATTTGTTTGAGCAACTAATTGTGCTATATCTCTTGAGAATTGTCTTCCATGGTCATCTTGGGCTTAAGGGCATCTGATTTTACTACTTATTGCTAAGACTTGGTGATTGACAACCTTATTGCTGTAACAATTTAGATAACAACAACACACTCTAAATTTAACTATTCTGAAATTCCTCAGAGCAAAAACAACTTCTGTCGCACACACAATCACTTGCTAATCAAGTTTCAGTAAATACTTCTGTTCTGAAAATCATTCTATTCCTAGAGGATCATCTCTAAAAAAAAACACTAACTTTAAAATCGCAGGTACGTGTCACAAAGCAACATAGACTTTCTAGAGGGCGTTCATGTTTCCTAGCTTATTATCATTTGTCCCAAAAACACCATTTAATTCTAGAAATATTAAACTTGTTGTACAATACCACCTAGCAGATTCAATGCCATCTGGTTTTCCTTCCTTTCACAATGCCATCTTGCCCTCATAACCTTGTACCTTTTACAAAATTTGATGTTGAACCTGTACTATTTCTTGTCTTTCTTTATTTTATGTCTGTCTACAGTGACAATGTAGAAATAATCTCGATAAGCCAGGCTACGGTGAGATTTGTTTTCTCAAAATCCCCTTAGTACTGTAACGAAACCTGCCTACCCTGCCAAAGTCATTCTTAGATGAAATTAATTTTATCTCCTTTTTTATGGTCTCTATATGTGATTACATCTCTGTGATGCAATTTACATGATCTGCCAAGAGATCATGGAACCTGTAGTCACTGGAATCATGGTTAAATCTTATTACATGTATGCAACTGGTGTATGACTCTCATGGTGCATATTAAAAGCTATGAAAGCATGGGTAAATCTTGACCATGTTCTGCATTTTTCTGGAATTTCTACTATTGATGATAGACTTTGAACTTTACAAAATCTTCTTACTGTAATGTCGATATAGGAAAGTAGACATTCAGACCTGTTACGACCTGATATGCTGCTAAATTGAGGATTTTTCATTGGGCCAACAACTTTGATCTTGTGGTGTATCCGCATGATAAAAGTAAGCTCATCGAGGATTAGCCACCACCTTGGTATTGACCATGAAACTACTATGTGAAGGAATGATGACGTGCTGCGAATTGGAGAGTGGAAGTATTGCCCAGCCACTGCGTGGAAATTCAAAGCTACTATCGACACGAAGGAGGTTTACTAAACTAATTGGATGGAGTACTCTCAATGGTAGTAAGCCTGTGCTAAATTGTAGTCTTCACTCTTTGATTTGTGTTCGTAATGGCTAGTTAGCATCATTTACTCTTTCCGAAGTGTGAAAAATTGATTGGAAAGAATTACAGTTTATGGAGTCATAAGATACTAACCATTATTGAATGTAGAGATCTTGAACAAACCATCTTAGGCATAGTGGAAAAAATTGGCATCAACAAAAAATCAGCGAGGGTCTAGAAAACATCTTCTCGGCAACATCGGCAAAAAAATCGGCAAACCGCGACAAGCATTAAAAAATGCAAATTTTGTACTTTAATAGGGTCAAAATTAGCTTATCGATTTACCCCTATTTGCCAAATTTTCCCGTTTTTCCCTGATCTTTCGCAATTTTCCCGATTTTTTGCCGGTTTTTTCCCCGATTTTCCCATTTTTTGCCGATTTTCCCGGTTTTTTTTTCTGATTTTCCCGATGTCCGATTTTTTGAAAAATCAAGATTTTTTTGGGCCGAAAAATTGACAGCCAAGAAAAATTGCGATTTTTTCCACTATGATCTTAGGTAAAGAATACAGACCAACAAATTATCCCAAAAACTATGATAAAAGACATAAAGAGGCACTTATGCTTCTCAAACTGTCAGTCATAGTTACATTAGTTCCAGAAGTAAGAAATTCTGTTGTAGCACCTATATTGTGGACAAATCTCCAAAATAAGTATCTAGCATCATAAGTTGGGTGGTCATTGTATTTTAAAAATCTTTTGTTTTAACGTTTCCACCAAGTTACAGGAAGGAGGACCAGTCTCTAAATATTTATTGCACTTGAAGGATCTTAATGATCATTTTTTTGCTATTAAGAAGTCGGTGGATGATGAGGATATGGTTGCTTTGTTGATGCGAAGTTTTCCGCTGTCCTTTGATTCATTTGTTGAGTCCTTACATCTACTTGGGGAGAACCAACAACTTACATTTGAGAAGTTATTAACACGTTTTTGTACGAAAGGAAAGGAGGCTAGATCAAATAGAAGCATCAAATCCATCCACTATAATGAGTGCATTAAGTGCAGAGTTCAAAGGCAAAGACAAAAAAAAATGCTAGCAATGTATCAAAAAGAACAAATTCAGATGTTATTACTACAATAAGCCTAAACGCTTCAAGAGATATTGCCAAAAAAAAATATGAATTGGCACGTGGTCAAATGAAATCAAGGCATGCAAATGTTGCCGAAAGAGGTGAAGAAGAAGCAGTGGGTGCTTTTGCATTTGTGGCATTACATAATCAATCAACTAAGTCTATAGCCTGGTATTCGACTCAGGTGCATCTCACCACTACAAGTGTCATAGAAACTGGTATGTAAATTTCATTAAAGATAAGAGTAATAGTGAATCTATTGCTTTGGGAGATGGATGGACTCACTATGTTAGAGGATGTGAGGTTGTTCATGTCATATTGAACAATACTTTAACTTATACTTTCAAAAACGTTCGATATGTTCCTAACATGAGCAAAAATCTCGTCTATTAGTGAGATAACTAGGAACCCTAATATTTTTGTAAAATTTCAAGGAAGCAAATATATGGTCACTACTCTCGTGATAACAAGGTGACTATAGTTTGTATTGGTGAAAAAGGGTTGTATAGACTGGTTGATTCTAAAAACAACAAAAACACATGCACTAGCTGTGGTAGAGAATACAAATGTACTCTAGCATTAAAGGTATGGACACCTAAGTTATCAATATTTATTTGTACTTAATAAGACTAATATGGTGGATGGTCTTCCATCCATTCAGGATTGTTAGAGGTATGTGCAGGATTGTTAGAGATACGTACAGGCTGTCAGTTATGAAAACAACATTGGCTTTCATTTGATACTGACAATAAAACATGGCAAGCCAAATGAGTTTTGGACCTAGTACATGTTGATTTGCATGGTCCAATGAAAACACTTACAATATATGGAGATAAGTAATTCCTATTACTGGTTGATGACTATTCAAGGAAAATTAGGGTTTGTTTTATGAATAATAATTCAAGTTGTTGTTCAAATTTTGTAACATGAAAAGATTTGGTAGAGAAACAAACAAGTAAACAACTGAAAGCTTTAGGATATGATAATGGAGGTGCGTTTGTTTCAACTTAGTTCAAAGAATCTTGCAAAAGGGAAGGTATACATAGGCGGTATACCACTCCATACACTCCACAACAAAATGGAGTCATGGAAAGGAGGAATAAGATAGTTGTGGAGATGGAAAAGTGCATGGTGCACAGCCAGAATGTACCATAGCCATACTGGGAAAAATCAGTGAATGTTGTGGTTTACATCCTTAACAAAACTCCTTGTAAATATTTGTAGGATATCACTCTTGAGGATTCATGGTTAGGTAGAAAACCTTTTGTAAGATATTTTCATTTTTTCAGTTGTATTTCTTTTGCAAATATTCCCAAGGAAAAACGTTCCTAATGAATAATTGGATGTTTCTACGAACAAAATTGTGATTAATAGAGATGTTGTAGATGAGAAAATATCATTCTTCTGTGATGATGGTAAATCTATGGATAGTACTAAGTAGTGTATGGGAAATTGTTGCTCATTCAAGAACAAGTTCTGGTGTTGAAATCAAATAGAACTCATATCCGGAAACATCATAGGAGTCAAGTTCCAAGGAGGGGTTTGGTGAAGAAGAGGGGGATTCTCAATCTTCACAACATAGAGGGATTCTTTATCTTCACAGCAATACCAAGAGGGCCAACAAAGGAAATGGAAATGGTATTATACCATGATGGAAGGATATTGAGAAGATGAGTTGTCAAAGGCACTAGAAGGAAAGACTACATGATTGAGGAAACAAATTGTGCAAGGAAGTGAGAAGATAATTTTTTCTCTAAATTCTGTTGTTTTTGTGTCAGGTATTTGAACCTAGCACATTTGAAGAATCCAAAGGAAAACTTGAATTAGAGGCTTCCATTAAAGTGAAATATGATGCATAGATGAAAAGCAAGACTTGGGTCTTGTCCACATTGCCTCTAGGGAAGAAAGCACTTGGTTGTAAATGGATTTTAAAATTCAAATATAAACTAGATGGTTCTTTAGACAAATACAAATCTTGTCTTGTTGCTAAAGGATATGCATAAGATGAAGGGGTGTACTGTGAAGAAATATTTGCCCCTGCAGCGAAAATGGTAACTTTTCGACTAGTTATCTCCATTTCTACTCATTTTGGATGGAAGATATACAGATGGATGTTAAAAGTGACTTGATGTAACCGCAAGGGTTTCATTTTTTTGGAAAGAAACATTTGGTTTGTTGGTTGGTAAATTCCTTGTATGGACTCAAGTAGGCTCCTCAAGCCTG
The DNA here is from genome assembly GCA_001517045.1 of Pseudotsuga menziesii. Classification (NCBI taxonomy): domain Eukaryota; kingdom Viridiplantae; phylum Streptophyta; class Pinopsida; order Pinales; family Pinaceae; genus Pseudotsuga; species Pseudotsuga menziesii. The sequence continues at coordinate 22,099 of LPNX010713532.1, forward strand.
GTATTTCAAACTTGATCAATACCTTAGAGATTCTAGAGTAAGAAAAACCTATTATGAACCCACTTGCTACATCAAAAATAGTGACGATGATATATTGATCTTATTTTGTCTATGTTGGTGGTCTTCCCATCACCAAAAGCAGTGCCAAAAAGATTCAACAGGTGAAATTTGATATTTGATCTATTTTTGAAATAACTGATTAAACCCTGCTTCATTATTGTTTAGGTGTAGAATTTTTGCAATCTAAGCATGCTATCTTTTTATCGCAAGTCAAGTATGCCAAAGCACTCTTCAAAAAATTCAGAATGAATGAATGTAATCATACATATACACCTATTTAAGTTGGCATAAAACTCTCAATTTACACGGACTCACCACTAGTCAACAAGTCATTGTATTGGAAATTGGTTGGTAGTTTGATTTTTCTTACTACCACCCAATCGGATCTATGTTTTTTAGTGATTTGTCTCTTTCTCAATTCATGTCTAATCCTGAAGAGTTACATTGGCAAGTTGCAAAATGAGTCCATCAATATTCAAAGGGACCCTTGACTTTGGCATTCTATATCAGAGATATGTTAACTCCATGCTAGCAGAGCATATTGATTTCAATTACGCTGGATCAGTTGATACAAGGAATTCAAAAATAGGTTATGTGTTCACTCTTGGTTTAGGAAGGTAATTTCATGGCAAAGTAATCTACAAGCTATAGTTGCCTTATCCTCCATTGACAAAAAATACAAGGCAGACTTCAGTACAGGTTGTGAGGCAATGTGATTACGAAGAATAATGGTCGATCTTCAACTTGACCAAGCATTGATAACCTCACTTTTCTATGACAATCAGAGTGCTCTCAAAATGGCGAAAAATTCAGTCTATCATGCCATAACTAAGCATATTGAATTTCATCACAATTACATCAAATAGTTGGTTGACAATCAAGACATTTTCCTTTATTATTGTCCTACAGCAGAGCAAATATTGACATAATGACAAAACCACTTGGTAATGATAAGTTCACTCATCGTGCCATGTTGTTAAAAAGAAAGCTAACTCCAGCTAGATTTTCATAATGGTGTAATGAGCTAACATATAAACTTTCACTCATAGTGCCATGTTAGAAGGAAAGCTAACTCCAATTAGATTTTCATCATGGTGTAATGTATTTGATGACAATGTGGCAGTGTTAAATGGAAAACTAC
>LPNX010713547.1:1337-6337 GCA_001517045.1 Pseudotsuga menziesii
GGAATTCAATATCAGGACTGAAAAGGCAATTTTAGTCCCATGGGAGTCATAAGAAATTAGAATTTTATATAAAATAGGTCTGAACGACATCATGGATATTTTTTTATAATGGTAATGAAATGGACTTTGGTAATTGTACTGTGCGTTGAATTCAGCAATAGCCCAAGGTATTTAATGGAAAATAGATTCTGATAGGCCCCTTTGTGGAGCTCCATATGTTGAATTATTCAGGAGAAGCTATTATAATATTTGTCAAGAAATTCTTGAAGAGTTTAAATGAAACACAGAATTGTGCCTTGCTGATTATTTTAAAACAATCCAGAATTTAGTTCATGTCAATTTTATTATTTTATTATTTTGACCCAGTGAAGCTCGGGAATTTGGACTCAAAGGTAACTCCATGCTTGTTAAGCACTTATATTCATTCTCACCGTGGCTTGGAAGGTCTCCACTGAAAAATATTTGAGGCAGTTTCACATTACATCCTAGAAGGTTGCATTAAGCATGGTTCGAATTATGCAGACTTTAAGGCACACCTTTCAATCCAATTTAATAGAAGCTCTAATTGTATATACTCTGTAGTAACTGGTAGGTTGGCAGGATCAGCTCTTTTATCCTTAATATATTCCACTGCAAAGCCAAGGAAAATTAATGAATCGATTTCTTAATTTTATTTTTATTTTCTTCTCTCTTTCGAAGAACCTGATATATTTTGGTTAATAGAAAGATTAATTTGTATCGAGTCAAAAGCTCTAGCTTTGTCTGAAAATAAACCGAGAACAAATCAATAAGGGGTCTTGACCATATACACAGTGTTGATAAATTTTAAAAAACAGAGATGAAGCAGAAATGATGGAATATACAATGGGTAGATTGATTGCTTTCTCTTTATTAACCAGCAGAATATATAGGATTACATTGCTAGTGATACCATGGGACATTACCATGGGTCAGAAATTACTAGGAGTCACTAATTTTAGGTAAGGTGACCAACCAACTACTCAACTAACCAACTAATTAGTGCACTAATGATCGGTAGAGGACCAGTGAGATTACAATTCTTAACACACCCCCTTAATCTCAACTGAAACAATATTCTCAGCACTATCAATGCCTAAGTATTGTCTTTGAAACTCAAATGCAAGTGTTCCCAATGGTTTGATAAACATGTCAGCCAATTGCTTCTTACAGTCACAAAACAATAAAGTAATATCTCCATTATTGACTAACTCACAAATGAAATGATAGTGAGTGTCAATATGCTTACTCTTTCTATGAAAGACATTATGCTTGGAAAATGTTATTGTAGAACTATTCTCACAAAAGATAGGAGTTGGATCCTTTTTTTTGTCTCTCATATCCTTTAAAAGTCTTCTTAGCCAAACTACATGGCAAAATACTACGGTGGCTGCTACATACTTTGGTTCTGCAGATTACATGCTGACAATGGGTTGTTGTTGAGAAGCCCAAGATATCATATTGGTACCCAAATGGAAAGCATAAGTAGATGTGTTTTTCCTATCATCAATACTACCTGCAAAATCACTGTCAGTGTACCATGTGAGAGTATTGTCCGGTGAATCAGTGTACCAAATCCCATATCCAAGTGTGCCTGCAACATATCTCAGAATTCTTTTTCCAACTTTCCAATGAGAGTCTTGTTATCACATATACATTTTCAACTGGGATACCATGACGCAAACAAATCAATATTTTATTTTATTTTGAGCTATTTCAGTGATGACCTAGTTCATTTGAGTAGAGTAGTAGATCAGATATGGTACACACATTTACAGAGGGGCCCTATCAAATGGAGACATGTATATATGGTGAGAGGAGGTATGTGTTTCCCTGGGTTGATTTTTCTTTATGATGTATGTTAAACACCTAGGCTTGTCTTGTTAGAATGATCATGGTGACCTACGCTTATATATGTATACTAATGCTTGAACTTATGCTAAGAATAATGAAAGGACTTAATGTTGAAGACCGTTGCTCATGCCATGCTTATAGAAATATTAAACTTTAGCGCTATGTTGGTTCCATGTGTCATTTATCCTTGTCCATCCAATTCATCCATGATTGATACTCAACTCATGACTTTAGCTTGATTAAGACTTATGAGATTGAAGATTATTTTCCCCACCTTGACCCCTATGCATGATGGATCTCATGTTTTTCTGTGTCTCGGCTCTGAGTTATCCTGAAGAGTGTCAGCTAAAACTTTAAGCAATGTGTTTACCATAATTACATGCATTATGTGCTATAAATTCTATCTGTTGAAATGCAAAGCCCTCAAATAAATGAAAAATGTGTCTTTAGACACAAAAAGTGTTGTAAAATAAAATTGTGAAGGCCAAAAGAAAAAGCAGTGGATAAAGAAAATGCTAAATCTAAAGACTGCTAGCCACTATTGAAATGTAATGATCAATTCCTCATGGAGCCTGTGGGTTTTGATGTGAGATGGGGCAAGGGAACGTTGATTCATAGTGTCCCCTATGATCTTTGAATTACAATTCTTGTGTACTCAACATAATGATCCTAGTAAAGATTCTTGCATAGCTTGTTCTTAGCTTGGATGTGAGTATTAATATATGTTTTTAGAGTTGAATGGGATCTTTTTAGATTAACTCTTCCACTTTTGAGACACCACCATCCCCTATTGTTCATTTGTCGTGTATATGTCATTGTGGTCATGTGTAATTGTCACCATTCTGAGAAATCATATGATGAAAGTCAGCTACAAGTCATCTTCCTTTTCCTTAGCCTTGTTTTCCATCCTCACTCAACATTAGCACACCATTTAAGCTTTGTAAGTATGGCATGCACAAACAGACTTCCAGAATGTTCCAAGGTTTTTCAAAGGCATTGGTATATCTTACTTATTATTATTATTATTATTATTATTATTATTATTGTCACCATGATTATGAATAACATGATTTAAGTTTGGTTTTGGCATACACCATTGGAGCATTTCTTACCTAGGATGCATGCAAGATGATATGGGTACAGTTTGTCACCTTCAGTTTGGGTACTTTGACTTGGTCAACCTAGTTGACCAAGTCAAACACGGTTCCCAAGGTAGTGACATAAAAAAAACTTTGCTTATATTTGTTCTAGACATTCCCAAGACCAATATTGTGGTTTTAGTTTTGAGAGTTTGGCCCCAGATCTCATGTTTAGTGATTATTATCACTTTATTATTGGCCAAATGATCAAATTTTATTACAGAAGGTATTGATTTTGGTTCTCCTAGAGCATTGCAATGTTCCAGGGGGTATGGGTAGCCACTTATACCATTCTCATATGTCTCCAGATCATCTAGTACAATCAATTTACCCCTGTTCTCATACTAGACATATTTATGATGATTTTATTCAATTTCAGAGAAATGAACTAGGAAATTCACTAAAAATTTTGAACTAGGAAATTCGCTAAAAAAAATTATTTGGCTTGTTGGGTCAAGGAAATGGCATGGAATTTTCTTAGATGATGTTTTTATGGCTCCTCAGATAGTTCTTCAGCAGTTCTAGTCAATATTTGGTCTGGTTGCATCCACGAAGGTGGGTTACAATTTTTGGCAAGGCAATTTCAGAAAAAATGAAAAATCATACCTCAATCGAGCTTTTATTAAACCCTTGATCGAGGTCTTAACACCTCGATTGAGGATTTAATAAAAGCTCGATCGAGGGTTTATCGAAACCTTGATCGAGAATTTAGACCTCGATCGAGGGTTAAACCAGACCTCGATCGAGCATTTTTAATCTTCTATAAATAAGCAACAAACCCATAATTTAATTCACTTCGTTTGTTGGATATAAAATGGTCATATATATTCATTTGTCGATATGGGTTGTAGAGTAATTAGTTTATAGATGTGATTGATCACATGTATGACTCTAATCAATCACATCTATAACACCAATTACTTTATGACTAATATCTATTCATAAAATCTAGAGGAAGTGGGAGTAGTAATGCGGTTACTCGTTTTTTCTTCAAGGTATGTATTATTACCCACAAGTGTATCATTCTTCTAGTCAAAATCATGTTTTATTAAATTCTATTATCATATAATTCTATGTTTTAGAGACCTTGATCGAACTGATACCTTGATCTTGACATTGTATTTCCATATGCATTGAATGTAAAGTTTCATTTAATGAAGTCTTCCAAAAGATGCTTGGACATCTTGTATTTTGAATCCCCATTTGAATTCATGTCATTGAACATTTTCAATTCTTATCGAAATGAGAATTAATATTATGTTTAGTTTCCATACCTTTTGTTTTTTGGATCTCACAGTCGTCATAACACCTTTTCTTTTATTTATTTTCTTCCATTCTTAGCATTATAAAACACCAAAACAATTAGTCACATGTTATTGATGTAAATTCTAATGTCATTCAATAATTTAATAGCAAAATTAACTGTAAATGTGTGGCACAATGACAATTTTGAAGAGAAAACAATGGGCATTGATATAACCCAAAGAAATGAGGGGTTTATCCACAATCATGGACTCCTTTAAAGACACTTTAAATGCCACATAATACTGAAATAACCTGGAAACTCTGACTTTAGGTGACAATTAGGGGTACTTCCATAACTTATTTGAATATGAAATAAAAAGACAAAAGATAGGTAATTGAATCAGCTTTCATAATATATAACATTTATGCAGAGAAAATGTGTGTAAATGATTATAAAATTAGTTTCCGTGAAATTGGGTTTTCAAATTTTCAGCACATCTTAACATATATGTTTGTGCAGGTGCAACAATATATGAGGTAAATGATTTCAATTTGGGATAAAATCTTGCATACATATAAATGACATATGGGCCTAGTGCAAAACTATTTATTCATAATTTTCCATGAATTATTTTTATTATTATTAATTATTGAAGTCACAAAAGCTTGAAATGAAAACGTTATGTGTGGGTGCAACACTTTAGGGGCAAAAATTAATGAAACCCTTAATTTCTATATATAAGA
>LPNX010713547.1:8837-30603 GCA_001517045.1 Pseudotsuga menziesii
TTCATCATCATCATCATCATCATCGTCATCGTGATCATCATCATCATCACCCTAATCCTCATCATCATCATCATAGTCATCATCCTCCTCCTCCTCCTCATCATAGTCATCATCATCATCATCATCATCACCATCATAGTCATCATCATCCTCATAATCATCATCATAATCATTGTCGTCATAGTCATACTATTCGTGATTATCATCATCATAGACACTACCATGGTCCAAGGATAGGTTTGGAGGTCTTAGCCATTGGTATGGGATCCATTGTAAGGTTATAGAAGTTTAACATATTTCAGTCCAAGTTTGATATGTATTTGATATTTAATATTTTAATATTTGATAAGCATAGATCAGTCAAGTTGCATATTTAGTGAGCACTAAATCGCATATGCGATATATCCCATATGCACTAAATCGCATATACGATATATCGCATATGCATTTTGGAGATCATGTAAAAAACCTGCTCGTTAATTAAAAAGGATTGTATCAATATGGAATATGTGATATATTGCATATGCGATAAAACGGAGGTGCGTTATATCACATATGTGATATGTGTTATATAAAAAATGTTGGTTGCGTGCTGTGGGCCAGGTTTACTGTAGCAAAAGATATAATTCTTCTGAACCCGTGCAGAGAGAACTGTTCAATGTGCAATTTAATCATTACTTACATAATTCCATCATTTTTGTAATGTCCCCGGTTTTGACCCCGTTTGCATGATGTATATATTGTAATTAATCGTGGTGAGGAGCTCAAGGCAAAAGCCCCACCATCGATTTGGTTTTTGTATGTTTCGGCAATAGGGATAGTTGCCAATGGTATGTCGTGCTCTAAGGCACATTATAATTCGGCATCATGTAAATATGCACATCAATTAAAACTAAAACCACAACCAGCTACGACAGTGCAACGTTGAATGAAAAGGGCATGGTTCCAAAGGATAAGGGGTGGGGGATGTCAAACCTTGGTTATGGGGGAAAAACCCATGTGTTTTACCACCTTTGTTGTTTGTCACCTTTTGTCTCATCCAACCTTGTCAGCCCCCTTTAATGCTTCAGCTGGTGGTTGGGGAATTATGGCTGGGTGGCTGAGGGCATTTATTGCTGGAGAAAACATGGGTAAAGAGGCAAGCCATTCCTCCATCTTCCCCACGACACCATTCTCCCTGGTCTGTTCACTTTCACGCGCAGAGGTCGGTTCATCTCCTCACGCATCCGGTCTTCTGTTCTCCTCACGTACTTCTCATCATGCATTGTCTCTGTGGCCAGTTCGTTTTCCCCACATGTGTTGTTCATCTGCGTGCATGAGGGGAGCTGTGCACTCTCACACAGGAGTGGAGGTCTTGCTCATCCTCACACACAGGAAGTGGATCTGTTGGATCTCATGCAGCCAGGAGGGGAGCTGCTCACCTGTGGTCGTTCACGTTTTCCATAGAGTGGAATCGGGTATGTTTTCCTTTGCGTTTTGTGGTCTGATGTAAGTTTCCTCACGCACAGACCGTTAGAGTCATTTTTTTTCCCATGTGGTGAGCCGTGCCCACTGAAATTCGTTTTGGGACTGTTGTCTTCCCCGCGTGCTTTGTTGGCTGTGGTGTCCAAATTTGTTTTGGGCCACTGTGGATTGCCAATCTGTGGTTGTTTTCTCCTCTGTCCATTATAGGAGATGGCTCATCCTTCGTTTGGGACTGTGCATAGTTGCTATCGTTTCCATTGTGGAACTGGGTTGCTGATTTACTTTGGTTTTGGGTTGCTGTTGAGTTGTTTTGGCCACGTGAGGGACAAGAACAACTCTGTGCTGTCTGTTGGACATCAGTTGTGGTTTATCTTCTGTTTGGGATTATCCCTGGTTGCCTTTGCTTCTTCACAGGAGCTGTGAAGGGATTGTTGCTGCGTGTATGCAGTGGTTGGCCTTTGGGCTGCGTTGGCTTGGCTGATTTGTGGACAGCCTGATAAACCCAACGGTGCTTGCCTGTTGTTTTGTGTCCCCTTGGCTATGTGTAAGCCTGCAATTTTCCCTTATTCCGGAGGAATCATGCCTAGCTCGGGGGTGGTAGCGTTGCTGAGAGATTGATGAGCAAGCTGGCCTATGGTTGGGTGGAACGTTGCAGCGACGTAGCTGGTTGCGGGATTCTTCATCAAAAGATAAGTGCTGTTGGTTACTTCCTCTTTGCAAATTATGTTGATGGAAAATGAATCATAATGAACATGATTAGTGCTGGAATGTATGTTTGTTTCCGCTGTATAATTAAAGGATTATGCATCTGTGCATTCTTATATGTTTGGCATTACTGTTATGATGCTTGTTTAAGCTCCCAATTTCAGCATTTGATTTATGTTTATGTTCATGGGCGGTTTGCCCGTTTTCTGTATTGATGTTCGTCGCGTCCTCTTCGCCGGTTGATGGAAGGGGATGTGACAGAATGGTATCAGAGCTCTGGGTTGCAGCAATGGGCCTCTATGGGCCAAGAAAGAGCCACTGATAGAGGGCAGAATTACCCTCTATGTCCAGCAGAACAGCAGTGAGCAGATGAACTCAGAAAAACGGTCGAAGTGTTGAGCTGTCGGATCATTGGAGGAAGTGGAATTCCTCCGTTGCGGAAGGACTGGAAAAGTTAAATTCCGTTGTTGCGGAAGGATTGGTGAAGTCTCCCATCCGCCATTGCGGACGACGAAGCGATTCCGCATCCGACTCGAAATCCGTCCTATCGCCGACGCTGCAGAAAGATTTAAAATTTGTCTAAGTGTTGGAGAAATCGGAAGGGAGAGTGGTCCGACGTCCGACGTTACGAGAGTCCTCCGACGTCCGACTGTCAAGTGGTTCTAAGTGCCAAATCGGAAGAGCCAGCGAAGTGGGCGTTCGCCGTTGCGGGCCAACTGGTGAAGTTTTTCGTCCGCCGTTGCGGAAGCCCAAACGGTTAAGTCTTCCGACAGGGAAGAAAATTGTGGAAATATCGTTTTGACAGCCGCCGTTGCGGAAGCGAAAACACCAAGGCGTCTGATGTGAAAATTCACCGACGTCCGACGTAAGTGCTAAATCGGAAGGGAAATTGGTCCGACGTCCGCCGTTGCGAAAGCCAAAGACATCCAATAGCCGACGTCAATGACAGTCAAAAACAAGTTCACAAATCGGAAGAGAAAGCATTCCGGGAGCCGACGTTGTGGAAGGTTGGAGCTTTCGAGGAGCCGACGTTGCGGAAGGTTTGGAGCTTCCGGGAGCTGATTCTGCGGCTGCGAGATTGGTTTAAGAGCCGATTCAGCGGACGTGATGATGCTCCCAAGAGCCGATTCAGCGGACAGGATAAGGGTCCCGAGAGCCGATTCTGCGACTGTTTTTCAGTGAATTTCAGGGCTGAAAAGGAGAAAAATGGCAGTGAGCTAATGCGCCAGATTGCGCGAAAATCATAGTTTTACATATAAAAAAAAAAAAAAAAAATGAGGGCGCTGCCCTCGACCCGCCCTGCAGTGGCACAAGAGGGCAAGCCCCCTTGACCCCTGTCGTCCCTTGAGATAGTCGTTCTTATGAGAAGGAAAATCCTGTGTTTTGGGAAAGAGTTCAAATCAGAGGGATTTCACAAAGGACAAGAGGGATGCCAAAAAAGCAGTTGCCAAAATGGCTCTGAAACCATTGGAAGAATGTGAAAATTCTACTTTGCAGTAGTGTAATGAAAGTGCCGAGGTTAGTGAAAGTCTTCATTCTTGGAAGTGGTGTGGTTTTCACACCCGAGGTCGGACTGACGCGTGTGAATAGGCGTTGGAAAGCTTGTCCAGTGGAGAACAAGGATAAGTCACCAGAATCTGAGCATGAAGCAGCAAGTGCTAATGATGGCCGCTGTTATCAAATGGAAAAATCTGGACAGTTGCATGCCCAGGGGCAGCAAGGACTATGAAGTCAACCAGCTGCTGTGTGAAAAATGAATTCCATGAGAAGATGAGGGACTTGAAAGGGAAGTTTTCATTAAACCCTATCTTGCTGATTTGAACTACATTTCCTAAGTTTATGCTTGAATTGCATGGGGATATGTATTGCATGGATAGGATATTGCATGGTTGATAAGAATATGGGAAATTATATATTCATAATGTACCACTAATGATAATCATTGTTTTGATGTTGGAATTAGTGGAAAAACCAACTATGACATGGACACAGATGAATGTGTTGCTGATGCTGAGGGATGTGGCCAGCAACCCTATGGAGAAAGGGATAAGGCAACAGGTCCATAACGAAAGTTGGTGAGCAAGTTCTGCAATCTCCTGCAAGGACCAACCAAAGTGGTCATGTCAAGGGTGTAAGTATGACCCATGCAGGTAAGAGTTTGCTTATGACAAATTCAATGGATTGGTCCAGGTAAGAGACCTCATACCATGTGAATATTGGAATGTAGAAAGGTGTCATGCCTATACATGTTAATGATATTGATCTTAGTAATGCATCCTATATGAGGTAGTCATGGTTAGGCCATGATATGGTTGAATGCATAGTGTTCCTGAATCAATGCAAGGTAGCGTTGGATGGACATACATTAAGAAGATTTTATGAATCTTGTTGTTATGCATTGAATGTATGCATATGAAGGGTGTGAGTGACTGATTGCCTAAGTAAAGGTGCAAATGTTGTGATGCATTGCATGAATGCATTGAGATGGATGCACAAGATATTATGGAGAACTAATGGCTGAAATGATGAATTAATGATAATTCTGGAACTGTTTCGAAGGCTGTTATGAATGCAGGATAGTCATGATCAATTGGCTTCCAGAAATGCTCTATTGAAGAGCAAGGTGGTATGAATGATAGGCCTGTGAAGTAAGGAGTATCTAAACATTTCATTTAATTGCATGAACGATGTGACTGTGCCTTGCAAATGTTAATATGATAATGATGCATAAAGTAAATGAGCTTTGATAATATTGATGTGACTAACAGCTGGGAGTATTTGAATTTTATAAATTCTAAAAATGCTTCAGTGATGGTTGTAGCAATGAGATAGTATATGCATCCATACTTACCAAGTGTTTGATTGATAGAAGCTCATGTTTCAGGTAGATTATTCCGAGAATGGAATTGAGAGGTAAGACCCTGACCAATGCTGGAATCTACCATGTAAAAGAGCTTGTTAAAATTCGAATTGTGAATTTCAAATATTACTGACAACCACTAGTCACTATTGGCTTGCATAAGCTTGTGTTTGGATGTTTGAAGCTTATGTTTCAGGTAGATTATTCCGAGAACGGCATTGAGAGGTAAGACCCTGACCAATGCCAGAATCTACCATTTATGAGAAGAAGTCTCATGGTTGTGAAAGTAGTTGATATGCATGATGGGCTGTTAAATTTGAATTGTGAATTTCAAATTTAAGAAAGTGCTAACGACTACTAATCATTGTTGGCTTGTGTGAGATTGTGTCAGGAGGGACACATGGTAAGTGAGTATTCATGTTATGATAGTAAGCATAAAATTACAATGGGCATAGTAATGCTACTTACAAGAAACCCACAATTGAGCAAGTCAATTTCTGTAGCAGATAGAAGTGCAATTTCTTATTGAACTTGACTACCAATGTCATTGCTTGGTTATGGAACAATCAATTGGGATCGTAGTATCAGGTAATGACTAACCGTTTGGCTATTTGATGAATGTGTCAGGGGTACACACTGTAGGAAGATCATGTGTGATGACCTGCAAGAGCCAAACTTCATGGGAAGGTTTTCCCTTGGGAATGGGTTTCGGGTGAAACACCATTGGACATTTTGGAAATGTCTCATCTGCACTGCATGTTTGGTAGTAACATGAGTGAGATGGTATGAGTTATGTCAGTAAGACATGTGTGGATACAGACTGTGTTGGGAGCAGGGATGGGGGCTTGGTTTGCTTGGTAAACCTGGTGATTGGAAACCACACAGACAGAGCTAGAGGGCTGACTTTCTTCTCCACCACCCCGGGATAGTACTGGAAGGGAATGCAGGGCCTGAGGGACTGTGTAGCAGAGAAAGGAATGATTCCTTGTGCTGGGTGTGTGTGTGGGTGTCTTAGAAGTCAGGCTAGTTCTGGTGTAGGTGTTCCTAGCTCTGCAGCGAGCTCACCAGCTTAGCATTCAGCCATTCCCCAACTCCTTGATGGCTTGATTGTGCCTGATACACATAAAGGGCATACTACGACAACAAATGGATAAGTGTTCTGTAACTCTTGCTTTGAATATGCATGTTTAATTATTAAATTGTATATGCAGAACATGTTTTGATTTCCATGATGACCGATTGCTTGAGTATGAATAGGGCCTACATGGCACACATCGGGGAAGGGTGCACACTTTTCTGATGTTGAGTCATGAAAGGGTCTTCAATATTGATTACACCCTAGGGAATGGGTACACTCTTGGTGTCTCAATACTTGATATTGAATGATGAAAAATATGATTATGGTTTTCTAAGCAATAACGCTGATGAGTTTGCTTGTATTGCTGGTGTTGCTTGTGTTGACAGGTAAAGGTAAAGGTAAATGGTTGTTGTGGGGGAGTTGCGGGGTAAGGGTTATGGTTGATATAAGTGTATGTTGGTATAAGTGTATGTGTCATTGTAGACATAAGTATATGATGGGTTGTGATATGCCTAAGGATCCGTAGTAGATCCTAGACCTGGAAATGGTCATGATAAAGTTCCAAGCCCAGTTGACATGGTTATGTACTGGCTGGACATTAATTATTTGATGTTGTGGGGCAGCCGGTGTGCTGACCTAATGTCTAGGTCCATAGGCAATCCCAAGGCTTGCAAGGCGAAGCAGGATCCTGTGGACGAACGAGGAAACGTACAATATAGATAAGTATTGGATTATTTTGCTTGTGAATATACATGTGTATATGATTTGGTTATGATGTTTTAAACTCTTTCTTTAGAGATAAAACTGATGAGAGTAAACTGAACATGTGAATCTATTCAATGTTGGATATAGGTATCGCGGGAGGCAAGGACTATGAGAGCATCCTAGAGGTGCATGTGGATATGTGCCTGTCCTGGAAAGCTCGGAATGAGTGGTAATGAAAAAGGTGCTAATAGGATGGGGGATTCCTAGCAGCTGAGACAAACCATGTGGAGAGACTCCATGGTTTAGAGGTCTAGAATAGACCAAAAGACACTAAGTGTCATGACCAAGAAGGATTGGTCCAGCATTCATGGTGAAGTGAAAGAGGCTGAGAGCATAAAAATCCACAGTGATGGTGTGGGTTCCAGAATGGAACAAAACAAAGAGGGGAAAAACTCTTACTGCTCTCTCTTGGCTTTTGATTATATATATATATGTGTGTGTGTGTGTGTGTGTTTATGCATGGTGAAAACAAAGGATTGTATGCATGCATGTATGACTGAGAATGAAATGTGTGTATTTGCTTAAGTAAATTGTGAATGCTGGAATAGTTAATTCCCTACCCAGGAATGGACATGAATGAGCTCATGTGCCTGTTGGGGGAAGGCATGAAAAATATGAAAGTCTCCTTGATGAGGCTTGGACTGTCATGCCAATTGGGTAATTAACTAATTGATTTTGAAATCTCTATTATGCTTGGTCTGATAGACTTTCATTGGTACATTCCACAGGTGAGAAAAGTGAAACCAAGTGGTGCATGTTGATTATGGCAGCAGATCAAAAGTTGTTGGACTTAGCTGGAAGTCTCCTTCAAGTGATTGCCAAGACCCAAGAGAATCTTGGGGAGATGCTCAGGATACAGAAAAGGCAGAGTGAAATGAACCACCAGATTTTGCAAGACTCTATTGGTTTTCAAAGGGAGGTGAAAATCCTTCTGGGAGCAATTGGCAAAGGAAAGGAAGGTGGATCAGCAATAGGACAATCGTCCCAGCGACCCGATAAGAAACGGTCCAGGCATGAAGACTCAAAGAAAATTGAGCAGGTAAATATGAAGCAGCCAGTGAGATGCTGGAGATGCGGAGGGCATCATTTACACCAGGACTGTCCAATGAGGGAACATGATGAAGGCAATAGCCACAAAGTTCCTAGACTTCAGGATCAGCTGGAAGCTGAGAACCAGCAGGGGAAGTCCATGGAAGCCGAGAGGCTTGGTCTTGAACGTTCAAAGTAGATGATTGAACATGGGGCTGGTCTGCAGTTTTGAAATTTTGATGTGCAATTGTATATGTATTGTATATATGTAATGGAACACCGAGGATGGTGTTATTCCAAGGGGGAGGGGAATTTAATGTCCCCGGTTTTAACCCCATTTTCATGATGTATATATTGTAATTAATCGTGGTGAGGAGCTCAAGGAAAAAGCCCCACCATCGATTTGGTTTTGTATGTTTCGGCAATAGGGATAGTTGTCGATGGGATGTCGTGCTCTAAGGCACATTATAATTCGGCATCATGTAAATATGCACATCAATTAAAACTAAAACCACAACCAGCTACGGCAGTGCAACGTTGAATGAAAAGGGAATGGTTCCAAAGGATAAGGGGTGGGGGATGTCAAACCTTGGTTATGGGGGAAAAACGCATGTGTTTTACCACCTTTGTTGTTTGTCACCTTTTGTCTCATCCAACCTTGTCAACCCCCTTTAATGCTTCAGCTGGTGGTTGGGGAGTTATGGCTGGGTGGCTGAGGGCATTTATTGCTGGAGAAAACATGGGTAAAGAGGCAAGCCATTCCTCCATCTTCCCCACGACACCATTCTCCCTGGTCTATTCACTCTCACGCGCAAAGGTCGGTTCATCTCCTCATGCGTCCGGTCTTCTGTTCTCCTCACGCACTTCTCATCGCGCGTTGTCTCTGTGGCCAGTTCGTTTTCCCCACATGTGTTGTTCATCTGTGTGCATGAGGGGAGCTGTGCACTCTCACATAGGAGTAGAGGTCTTGCTCATCCTCACACATAGGCAGTGGATCTGTTGGATCTCACGCAGCCAGGAGAGGAGTTGCTCACCTGTGGTCGTTCACGTTTTCCATAGAGTGGAATCGGGTATGTTTTCCTTTGCATTTTGTGGTCTGATGTAAGTTTCCTCACGCATAGACCATTAGAGTCATTTTTTTTCCCATGTGGTGAGCCGTTCCCACTGAAATTCATTTTGGGACTGTTGTCTTCCCCGCATGCTTTGTTGGCTATAGTGTCCAAATTTGTTTTGGGCCACTGTGGATTGCCAATCTGTTGTTGTTTTCTCCTCTGTCCATGCTAGGAGATGGCTCATCCTTCGTTTGGGACTGTGCATAGTTGCTATCGTTTCCATTGTGGAATTGGGTTGCTGATTTACCCTGGTTTTGGGTTGCTGTTGAGTTGTTTTGGCCACGTGAGGGCCAAGAACAACTCTATGCTGTCTGTTGGACGTCAGCTGTGGTTTATCTTCTATTTGGGATTATCCATGGTTGCCTTTGCTTCTTCACAGGAGCTGTGAAGGGATTGTTGCTGCGTGTATGCAGTGGTTGGCCTTTGGGCTGCGTTGGCTTGGTTGATTTGTGGATAGCCTGATAAACCCAACGGTGCTTGCCTGCTGTTTTGTGTCCCCTTGGCTATGTGTAAGCCTACAATTGTCCCTTATTCCGGAGGAATCATGCCCAGCTCGGGGGTGGCAGCGTTGCTGAGAGATTGATGAGCAAGCTGGCCTATGGTTGGGTGGAACGTTGTAGCGACGTAGCTGGTTGCAGGATTCTTCATCAAAAGATAAGTGATGTTGGTTACTTCCTCTTTGCAAATTATGTTGATGGAAAATGAATCATAATGAACATGATTAGTGCTGGAATGTATGTTTGTTTCCGCTGTATAATTAAAGGATTATGCATCTGTGCATTCTTTTATGTTTGGCATTACTGTTATGATGCCTGTTTAAGCTCCCAATTTCAGCATTTGATTTATGTTTATGTTCATGGGTGGTTTGCCCGTTTGCTGTATTGATGTTCGCCGTGTCCTCTTCGCCGGTTGATGGAAGGGGACGTGACAGTTTTGTACAAGTTTGGGTGGATTTCAATGGGGAATGTACGTAATAGAGGTCGAAAGTTAGCGAGGAATGTGGTTACACAGGAAGAAGCTGAAAATAAAAAAGAAAAAAAGAGGGAAGATTCAAGAAATCGTCAGCATTCATTACATGACCAAATAGTTCCCATTCCCCCTCAACAGATACCTGATGTAGAGGATGAGGAAGATAATGCAACATTAAAGGAAGCTTGTTATATGGAAGTTGATATTACTGATCCATTAGTAAACGGACAATCTTGTGAAGAGTTCAATAATTATGTTACTCCCGATGCAAATGTGACTCAGCAACAACCATGGTCGGTGGTTCAATCTCCTAATCGAAGTTGTCAACATGTAGTGGATGTAAATGTCACTCCAACATTTCAAACGACAAGAAATTTTGCATCAAAATGAAAGAGAACTCCTAAACGCATACAAGTGGACAAGAGTGAATTGACTTCCATGGAAGGTAAGGTGGCTAAAAGCACTATCCTTAGTCATTGTTCTCAAATAATGAAACAATATTTTGATAACAAATCCGAAGTTGGTAAATGCCAATTTTTTTTAGCTTTGCTTAAATCTAGAAATATGGCAACTCTTAGAAGAAATTTAGGCATAAGACCAATGAAGAATATCGAATCAAGTAATCACATTGTTAAATCTCTTGTTGTTGAATTCACATCAATTGGTAAAAAAACTCGCTCATAGGATTGTAATGTGGCTCGTCGTGTATTGGCTGAATCAATTGTATGTAGATCCACAAGACAACGTCATTTTCTTAAATGCACATCACAAATTATTCCTTTACATCCAAAGACACTTAAAAAATATTCAGTAAGAAGAGACAACCTTGATGTAGAGGGACAAATGGAAACATTATGGGCATTTAGCGATAGGTTTCCCCGCAAAGACATGAAGTTAGTCGAAGCAGTGAAGGGCCTAGTGCACATGTTTTGGAATGATAACACTAGGCCTTCTTCTAACACGAAGGATGTGTTAAAACATTGTAGGGGTTCTAGAAACAATGAACCTCATGTTAAACATTATCTTGACATGACACAAACTCAATTGTTCGAGATGTTTAAAGTTTCCCACATAGAGCTAAGGCTCAGGTAAAGATCTTTTGAAAAATGCAAGCCTTGGTATGTTAGAATCAATACCATCCGAAACACTTGTTGTTGTAGATACCCAATAAAGTTTGACCTATATTACCATACATTTGCACATATACATAATTTTTTGCATCCTAACCATGTGCAGGAATGCTCAAGTATAGTACCTCCAATGTCATCCAGAGATTTCATCCATAGCATAATGTGTCCGAGGCAATATGGGAAGACACATTACTTAAAATAATGTGTAGACGGTTCTTGAAACAATTGTGGTGGGCTATCATTATGGTCTGATTGCATCCATGAAAGTGAAGATCAAGCATTCAAGAATGCAATTGTTGAGAAGCAGAACTATCAGTATGAGACATATCAGCTACATGATGGGAAAGAAAGTAGGAAGATTAAATTGGTGACTTCACAGGTAAATTGTTGAATATTGACATATTAATATTCATGTACACATTTTTTTATGTGGTTTATTAACACTGTTTATTTTTTTACACCAAGTGCAAGTATGTGATTTTATTTCAGAGTTTCGTGGAAAGATCCAATAGTACATTCAACATGTCAATATGGCACGATGGCAAGATGAGCAATTTAGAATATGCCGGGACACCTTCCCTCTCGAAACAATACTATCAGTGGTTGACTTTGCGGAAAATTACACCCTATAACCACAAAATGAAATACAAAGTCAATACTATCACTCAAAGCAGGTGAGCATAATGGTGCATATCACGTATCGACATGAGTCAGATAGTAATAAAAAGAAACATGTGATATTGAAAGAAAGTCACTTCTACATAAGTGACGACCAGACCCATGACATCCATTATGTCCAACATTGCTTTAAATTATTCTATGATCATGTGATAGCTATGGATATACCATTTTATCATCATTTCATTTGGTCAGATGGTTGTGCTAGACAGTTCAAGAATGCACGTGTATTTGAATGGTTGTGTTTGTTGCACATAACAAGGTGCCACATGTATGGAACTACTTTGAAACTGGTCATGGAAAAGGAGAGCATGATGGTGCTAGTGCATGCATTAAAACTTCCCTTCGAAGGGAAGAGATGAATTTTATAGGTGCTCACCTTTGAGACACTGCATCTATAGTGAAATGGTGTGCATCTATCATGGGAGAACAAGCAACAAGGAAACACCTAGTGCGAAGAATATTCTGGGAGGTGACAAATGTGGACTGATCACAAACACATCGGGTGAACACAGTGCATGGGACTCGATAGTTTCATTCAATTAGAAGCTCAGACAACTTAGCCCTACAAATTTAGACAAGATTGAAGGCTTGCTTTTGCAGTTCCTATAGCGTCGATGAATGGGATGATTGTGAGTATACAGATACCGTTGATACATGGGATCGAGTGACACTTGGCACCAATTTCAACGGGGTTAATGAAATAGACCATTTGGAAGATGATTAGACACATATTTCTACAGACTATGATCACATATTGGATCTCCTACAAGCAGGTACATGAGTAGTACCTAAATTATAAAATGCATTTATGTATTGTTTACTCAACCTATGTAGAATTTAATTTATGTAGAAATTAGAAATGTAAGAACTTATTTAAAAAATGTATTGTTAACTCGACCTATTTCCTTTCACAAGTCAGATATATTCAATGGTTGCCCCAAAAAATAATGAATTGGGTTCTGACTATTGGTTGGCACGTTGCTTAGAGGGGAAACAAACCATTCTCGAACCTATTACAGATGATGAAAATATTGAATTCCCAATTGGCTCGATGGTTATAAAAGGGGATTACTTAACACTTGCAACACAAAAGAAAAAAAAGGGTGGGTATGTATATCAGGATTATAGACCAGGAGCTATTATATACCACTTCACCAACCTAGTAGTTGGTATAAACATCAAGCTGCGCACACTTGGTCAGAAAAATAGGTCACGTGTACAATACTTGCTACCTCATATAGAGCATGAAAGATTGATGGACACCATCGGCACCAGAGATGATCTAGATGGCCTACTTGTATGAGTGCATTGTCAGGTGCGTTATTTAACCTTTAAAGTGAATTCTGAAGCACAATTTCAATTATTTATCCTTAGTTTATTCCCAATGTAATAAACCTATGATTGACCGATACCATTCATAGACATAATATTATTTAGAGGATACTGGACACTATAAACACGATCGTACAACCTCAGGTGAGTCATCTATAAATCATGTTTGAACATTTTCATTGGGTTCTCTTTTTTTTCTTATGATGTTACTAATCTCTAGCCTTTCGTGTGCCTAGGATACAAACACCATCTATGGCACATTGGAGGCTCCAAGAACGGTGTCTTTAGACACTAACAAATAGAATTCGGAAAATAACATGCTCTCAAGTTGTTGAAATTTTTTGATGTTTTTAGTTTAATATACATTTAATTGCATTTCCATGTACAAATTGGAAACCAACTAGGGTTTCATGAACACAACTTTGCATGCTATCACTAGGGTTGACAAGTTATGACATGGAACTGGGGTTTAGTGAGCAATTTACAAGTTAAGAGAGAGAAATAGAAACACATGGACATGTACAAATTGGAAACCAACCAAGGTTTCATGAACACCACTTTGCATGGGTTGACAAATAATGAGATGGAACTAGGGTTTAGTGAGCAATTTACAAGTTAAGAGAGGGAACTAGAAACACATGGACATGTACAAATTGGAAACCAACTAGGATTTCATGAACACCAATTTGCATTTTATCAGTAGGGTTGACAAATAATGAGATGGAACTAGGGTTTAGTGAGCGCTTTACAAGTTAAGAGATGGAACTAACAACACATGGACATGTGCAAATTGGAAACCAACTAAGGTTTCATGAACACCACTTTGCATGCTATCACTAGGGTCGATGAGTTATGACATGGAACTAGGGTTTAGTGAGCAATTTACAAGTTAAGAGAGGGAACTAGAAATTGGAAACCAACTAGGGTTGACAAATAATGAGATGGAACTAGGGTTTAGTGAGCAATTTACAAGTTAAGAGAGGGAACTAGAAATTGGAAACCAACTAGGGTTGACAAATAATGAGATGGAACTAGGGTTTAGTGAGCAGTTTACAAGTTAAGAGAGGGAACTAGAAACGCATGGACATGTACAAATTGGAAATCAACTAGGATTTCATGAACACCAATTTGCATGCTATCACTAGGGTTGAAAAATAATGAGATGGAACTAGGGTTTAGTGAGCTCTTTACAAGTTATGAGATGGAACTAGAAACAAATGGACATGTACAAATTGGAAACCAACTAGGCTTTCATGAACACCAATTTGCATGCTATCACTAGGGTTGACAAGTTATGAGATGGAACTAGGGTTTAGTGAGCAATTTAAGTTAAGAGAGGGAACTAGAAACACATGGACATGTACAAATTGGAAACCAACTAGGGTTTTAAGAACACCACTTTGCATGCTATCACTACGGTTGACAAGTTATGACGTGGAACTACGGTTTAGTGAGCAATTTACAAGTTAAGAGAGGGAACTAGAAACACATGGACATGTACAAATTGGAAACCAACTAGGGTTTCATGAACTCCCATTTGCATGGGTTGACAAATAATGAGATGGAAATAGGGTTTAGTGAGCATTTTACAAGTTAAGAGAGGGAACTAGAAATTGGAAACCAACTAGGGTTGACAAATAATTAAATGGAACTAGGGTTTATAGAGAAATTTACAAGTTAAGAGAGGGAACTAGAAACACATGGACATATACAAATTGGAAACCAACTAGGATTTCATGAACACCAATTTGCATGTTATCACTAGGGTTGGCAAATAATGAGATGGAACTAAGGTTTAGTGAGCTCTTTACAAGTTAAGAGATAGAACTAGAAACACATGGACATGTACAAATTGAAAACGAACTAGGGTTTCATAAACACCAATTTGCATGCTATCACTAGGGTTGACAAGTTATGACATGGAACTAGGGTTTAGTGAGCAATTTACAAATTATGAGATGGAACTAAAAACACATGGACATGTATAAATTGGAAACCAACTAGGGTTTCATGAACAACAATTTGCATGCTATCACTAGGGTTGACAAGTTATGACATGGACCTAGGGTTTAGTGAGAAATTTACAAGTTATGAGATGGAACAAGAAACACATGGACATGTACAAATTGGAAACCAACTAGGCTTTCATGACCACCATTTTGCATGCTATCATTAGGGTTGGCAAGTTATGACATGGAACTAGGGTTTAGTGAGCAATTTACAAGTTATGAGATGGAACTAGAAACACATGGACATGTACAAATTGGAAACCAACTAGGATTTCATGAGCACCAATTTGCATGCTATCACTAGGGTTGACAAACAATGATATGGAACTAGGGTTTAGTGAGCTCTTTACAAGTTAAGACACATAACTAGAAACACATGGACATGTACAAATTGGAAACCAACTAGGGTTTCATGAACACCAATTTGCATGCTATCACTAAGGTTGACAAGTTATGACATGGAACTATGGTTTAGTGACCTCTTTACAAGTTATGAGATGGAACTAGAAACACATGGATGTATGTATGTCAAAACCCCATATTTTCACAAAAAATTAAAAATTTTGATGTAACATAAACTATTTATGGTCGCAGTTAGATAACTGCTAGCAGCTAATAGAAGAAATGAAACAGTTAATAAAAGTAACCATCAACTTTAACACATATAGATTAATGCTATTTTGATTTTGATATGTAATGTGAATAATCTACATTCAAATATTTAGATGTACTAATGGTTTGAATGTCAAGTAGGTGAGGAGTTACTTTCTAATTGGGGCTTACTTGGTGATTGCAAATGTAACTGGATTTCTGGATCTTTACAGGCTTGACAGGTAAATTTCTGAACCAGTAAGAGTTTATTAAGGCGTTAACCAGATATACTTCTTTTACTATAAAAGTACTACTAGAGTAAAAGTTTGCTTAGAAGAATTCAAGGTACTACAAGGTAAAGTAATGTTTCTTTTACTTGATCACAAATATGATATTACTTAAAACTTCATGTCGTAAGGGTTATTAATGTTTCCCTACTATTTGACTTTTAACAGATAGACCACTATGATAGATAAAACTTTCTTCTAACTTTACTCTAAGCTATTTCCAGTTCTTATTAGATCTCATGATTTTGTATCATAACTCTTTTTCTGACGTAAGAGTCTATTGCTATTATTATTTTAAATAATTAAAACACTGCTTAACATTATAGAAATAGACCTAAAGCCTTTCCAGAAAACAAGCTTACTAAGTACTCTCCAGCTCTATCTTTAATTAGGCTTCAGTATAGCAAATTTATCAGCTTAACATTGCTTGTATTTATAAAGGATCCTTTACATAAATATCACCAAGTTGTGACTTGAATTTCCCATTTTCTTCATGACCAACATAATTCGACAAACTTTACATTACCCTACTATTTACTTATAAGTAAAGGTGATGCAATAAAATCCTAAATAGTTTACTATCCTAAATTCCCAATTCCAACCTAACCTTGGTTCGATTCATCTTAGAGCTTGGTATGTTATGGAGACCAAAGATCGTGTACTTATAAGGGATATATCCTACATCCAGTACTATAGGTCACTTTAAAGAGTAGGAGCTATTCTAGTGTATAAATGTTGATTATATCTATATACACCTTATTGATTTAAATCTAGTTCTTATAGCTTAAACATTCATAGATCATGATTATATAAAGTGTCAATAGAGGCATTAACAAACCTGTTCAAAGCTTCTATTATCCTCTTTGATCTTTTTCTTACAAGTTTGACTAAGAAAGGTTATAATATCTTTAAGAAACAAGGGCATCGATTCCATAAACAACTTGGTTCTTACCAAAGATGATTTCAAGGTTGAAACAATAGGTTAAACGATAGTACACTCCTCATTCATTATCAAGGTTTGACTTCATTGGAACAATACGATATTGAATTTATATAATACATTATCATTATATGCATAATGTAAATGATTAACAATTATTTGATCTGATTGTTGCAGTGGAGACTATACAAATTAACCCACCATGAAGTGGATAAATTTGTGGGCATGTGGAACTCTCACCACCATGCATTGCATGACATATAAGCTTACCTCGCAACCCTATTTCTTATTTTTCATCGAGGGTTTCGGTATCTGCATTGTTGGGTTCACTGCGGCCATGAGGGCTCGCTGGTGCTCACCATCAGCTCCACTGCCTGTGCATTATGAAGTGCTGTCACTTAGGGCGAGAGTTGTGAAGTTCATAGCTCGTGATTGAATTGATTCCTACAACCAAACTTGCTGTGCATGAGGGTAGTGTCACACAATCAGTATTTTTAGTGTCGAATCGTGGTGTGGCCATTGTCAGTGCTTGCTCTTGCTCCAGTTGTCGATGTAGTTAGTAACTTGAACCCAACTGCCTCCTTCTCAAGTGAATACGAGGGTTGCACTGCTCGTGGTGTTGGTCTGGCTTGTTCATTACCTCGGTTTTCAACACTTCCATGTAACAATTTGTTTTTAAGAAGTTTGTAAGCTATAAAAATTACATTTACATTTATAAATTCAAGTTTTAAATTATGATTTGGTTTTCACTTGCAGGTGATGGTTCACCTTAACGTTTTTAAGAATCCACTTCACATTTGGATCAGTGTTTGGTCTACGGGTAAGCCCCGGTTACAAAGTGGCACTCCCTGCTTGTACAGACCTATGGGAAATGTTTTTAGTTGGAAGAAGTTACGGCCTTGGTTTTTCCCAGTCTTGGGTTGTTGATATTCAGTTTCTAAGTTTTGTTTTGTTTTAAACCCTCGCATACAGCAGGGTGGCTCCGATTCGATGTCGTGACTTGTAAAATGCTCTCTTTTTTTTTACTTAAAAAGATTTTTACAGTGATGTAGGTTTTGATATAAAGAATGTTAGTTTTGTTTATTAAAACCCATGCCACAATATGGGTACACCGGCCCTGAGCTGGGTTTTGTACACTGATTAAGTTTGTAGCCTTTCGGCCTGTCAAGCAATACATTGGGTTTTTAAAAAGGTTTTGTTTTGAGCTCTGTCTCGTTTTTACAGTAATCTTGCTTTGTGTAAGTTAGGGTTTTGCCTAACCTACTGTGAAAGAAGATTATTACTGTCTAAATTTTTTTGTAAATTGATTATTGTTATTAGTATGATTGTAACTTAGACATTCTGTATAGTTTATACTATTTGCTTATTTGCTCAAGAAAATACAAGCTAGGGTTTTCTTGAATGAAACCCTTGTTTAAATAAATCTTTCAATTTATTTTAAAAATAAGTTATGCTCTTTGTTAAAAAAAAATTTAATTAGTATTACGGGTATGTTCTGATAATTTTTAAGTGATATCTATACATTTGTTCTTTTATTTATCCTTAAAGGACTGTAAACAATCTACAGTAATTTGATTGTTTATTTATATAATAATCCAAGTAATTGGATTGTAACTTATATGTTTTTTTTTTTAATATTTTTTAGAATAATCAACCCATAGTTTACCCACTTAGACATTAATTCATTTATTTTTGTCTTATTTGCCTAGTTCATGTGTCCCACCTTGTGCAAGTTGCTATTTGCCTATCCATAGAGGTCAAACTTGCCATATTTGACTCATGTAGCGCTTGGGAAAGCCTTAGGAATCAAATCTGCTTTATTCCTGGCCTCCTAGGCGCCTATCTACTTTTTCTGCTTTATTGCCTGCTTTTTCAGTGTTTTAAGGCACATAGGAAAGCTAGACTAGGTGAGGTGAACTAGTTTTTTGTCCTCTTCATCCTCCACTCTTTTCTCCATGAAAAAGCACGTATGAGCTGCCATTTCATCACTCTTTAGCTTGCCCATGCGCCCTTGCCAATTCGTGAGCTCCATGACAGATTTGGGATCAGCTTTTTACACCTATGGGGGATTTGCTTATTTTTGGTAAGCCTGCTTTATGCTAGATTTGGATGCTTCCTCATGCATTCGATTTCTTGATGTATTCTATTTATTCAGCAACCTATGTTATTACAGGGTTGGCTATTGTACACTCAGTTAATATAATTTTGTGTTACAGATCCATATTCAGTCTCTCTTGTGAGCAATTTTCCATGATCAATTGTTAATTGTTGTGAGTGAAATTAATCTATTGCTGGCCTGAATTTCTACATGGTATCAGAGCCATTGTAGGTTGCTACTCTCCTTCAAAAATTGTTTTGCAGGTTCGACATCAAATACTGGGAGCCTTCTACTGACAGCCGGGACAGATTTTCTAAAGCTATGGATTCACATAAAACTATCTTGAATCCCTTCAACTATTTTGAATGGAAGGCAGAGATGGAAATCCTGTTGAGAGCGAAAGGCCTCTACAGGGTGACAATGGCTACAGAAGCAGAGCCCGATGCTGCTGCAGAGAAGATCAAATGACACAATCGGAGAGATGAGGCCTATGGCCTCCTATGTCTCAGTATTTCCCGAGACCTCCTTTTCCATCTCGATGGATTAACTTCACTGGATCAACTATGGGAGAAACTTTTTGATCTCTTCAGAAAGACAGATGAGATGAGGGGACACCAGATCGAAAATGAGCCGATTTCCCTGAGTCCCAGTAGTTTTGAATCACTGCAGCTATATTTCTCTAAGTTCAAAGCACTAGTCTTGCAGCTGAAGCAGTGTGGTATCGAAAAGAAATATGATCAGCTCGTACTGGACATCCTCTCAAAGCTAGGACTTGACTACTCAGTCTTTGTTTCGACCTTCTATGCCACAAAACTCACAGCTCGAACCTGGAAGATGCCTAGCCTTGTAGATTTCATGGAATCTCTCACACAAGAACAGGACAAGCTGGTGATGATGGGCACCATCAAACCATCCAAAGACCAAGCACTGGTTGTTGGATATTCGAAGGTGGATTCAAAAAGCAAAAAGAAAGTTAAAAAGCCACTTGAACAAAAGAGAGACAAGAAACAGTCTCCAAAGGATCAACAAGGTCCCAAGAAAAATACCCAGAAGAAGAAAAACAAAGGTGAAATGAACAAGTGCACATACTATAATAAGGGCAATCATACTGAAAGCTATTGTATGAAAAAGAAGATTGATATGCTGACCCAACTCCTGGAGAAGAATGGCATCTCCCTTCCAGAAAGCTCAAACAAGAGAGAAGGAGGATCAAGTTTAGATGACAGAGAGAGAGTTCATGCATTGGTTGTTGGCACATCAAGCTCACCCAGTTTTATCATTGATTCTGGAGCTTCAAGACACATGGTTTCGACTAAGGAGGCCTTCTCCTCACTGGACAAGTCGAAAGGACCATCTATTGTACTAGGAGATGAATCTCTCACTGAAAGTTTGGGCAAAGGGAGGATTGATCTTGATCATGGTCAGTTCAACAATGTGTTGTATGTGCATGGCCTTGCCTCCAACCTTCTATCAATGTATCAGATGACTAACACTGGGTCTCCTAAGAAATTCATATCCTCCCCTGATGAAGTTGAGATCACAAAAATCTCAAGTGGTAGAGTCATTACAAAAGGAGTTGCAAATCATGCTCAAAAGATATACATGTTCTCACACTTCCTACCTTACTCAAACCCCTCTGCTCTTCGGATTCATGCTAATGAAGCTAGCAAGCTATGGCATGAAAGATTTGGCCATCTAAATTACAAGTATCTGTCTAATCTTAGTGAGAAAGAAATGGTCATAGGGTTTCCCAAGATAAAATTTTCCAAAGGAGTCTGCCAAGGTTGTATCCTAGGAAAACACCCAGAGCACAAATTTGAGAGAGCTAGTCATGAGAGAACCTCTGCACCCCTCGAGTTGATTCACAGTGATGTTGCTGGCCCATTCCCTCATATGTCCATGAGTCACGCCAAATATGCATTGACCTTTATTGATGACTTTTCCAGGTATTGCTGGGTTTACTTCCTAAAACACAAGTCTGAAGTTTTTGGCCTATTCAAAGTCTTTAAGGCTTTGGTTGAGAACCAGTCTGGGAGGAAACTCAAGGTCCTTAGATTTGACAATGGTGGTGAGTATGTCAAGTCTGATTTTATTAACTATTGTGCAGATGCAGGTATTCATATGCAGCATTCTATCCTCTACACACCACAACAAAATGGTGTTGCTGAGAGGAAGAACAGATCACTGAAGGAGATGGAAACATGCATGATGGAGGCCAAAACTTTGCCACCAAAGTACTGGGCCGAAGCTATCAACTGTGCAGCCTATATCTAGAATAGGGTGCCTCACAAACAGCTTGATGGTATGACTCCCTTCGAAGCATGGAGTGGGCACAAGCCAGATGTGACCCATTTCAGTATTTTTGGCTCAAAGGCTTGGGCTAGGATTCCAACAGAGAGGAGGAAGGCTTTGCAGCCCCAAAGACAAAAGTGTCTTTTTGTTGGATACTCTGAAGATTCAAAAGGGTAAAAGTTGATAAATTTGAGCACAAACAAAGCCTTCATTGAAAGGTGTGTTCAGTTTGAAGAAGAACCCCTTGCAGCAGTGGAAGTTGGTGAAGCCTCTTCACCACTTGAACCTCAAGAAGTAAGTAAAGAATTTGTTGAACATGCTGATTCTGATTTTTCTGATGGATATGAGTTTATTGTAGACCCAAACAGCCCCACAAGGCCAAAATGGGCAGCCAAGACACTACATGCAGCAGGAGAGCTAGCTG
>LPNX010713557.1:0-35212 GCA_001517045.1 Pseudotsuga menziesii
TAAAGGATTTTTAAGCATTTTTTATGTTAATGATCATTTTCCTTTTCTGTCTAGACTTCAAATTATGTGTCCATATAATAATTGAAACCCAAATACCTTGTGTTGAGGCCTGGAAATTCGCAGGCGACAACAGAAAGGGATTCTCCCCAATCAACGTTCCCAACTAGCCCATTGACTGTTTGGAATAGGGAATCTGCCCGGTTTACGGTCTAGCTACCGTAAGTCAAAGTAACAACAAGGGCTTACCGGTTGCAGCCCGGTCCAACGGAATTTGTATTTTTTGACTTAATGTATGCAATGCACATGCCTATCTTAAACATGAGGGTGATAAAAATGTAAGGAATGACACAATGTGCTACGCAGGTTCTTACCTCTCGTCTTAGGTTCTCGAACATCCAAACCACATATGCAACTATGAAGTAAAACAACTAACTATCTAAACACCTAACTACCTATCCCCGGGGAGCTAGAAAATGATTATTAATGAGTAATGCATTATCTCCATGTATAATAAACCAAATTACAGATAGCTGATATTTATGTTTACAACACATGAACAAGAAAATATTCTAACAATCAGATAGCTAACTGTTATATGAGCCACAAGCATTACTCTGAGTGAACTTTCCACACAATGAATCGGAAACCATTTAACAAGACATAGGTCATGAAGTTAGAACGATCTCACGAATTGTGGACACAAGCTGAAAAATCAAGTAGTTCATCTTTCCGCCATCCATTTGTTAGCATTTGGAAACTTCACATATCTTTCTCCAACAGGCAAACTAAAATCCTTATTGCAAAAGGAAGTAGTTCTTCTTACAATAGGTCCTCCAGTATTACTGGGAAAAAGCCCTTTCATTATCTATATCTCCTACTTTTATACAAAATGCAAGAAATGGTTGGGCTTCCCAAAGGGACCTTTGGGCATCCCAACCCTTGGTCTTCCTAACGCTTCCCCTTTTCCCAAAAACTTTTACAAATATTTTACAATATTACAATGACCGATTTCTCACTAAGAGGGCCCCGCTTGACTCTCTAGGAACTTCTTCCATGCTGCAGCTTCACTGGCGAGATCTTCAAAAGAATTGGGCTCCAAGAATTGGATATTAAGCTCAAACTTTTTAGCCTTTTTCTTGATGGCCTCGACCCTGGTTGCATTTAGTCTCACCTGTTCCTCTAGGAGCTGCAAACAAACGGCTGTATGACCTATTTCAATCTTCAGTGTTTGTTCATCAATGGATTTGATGCATTGTACTTTGGCCTCCTCCTCTTGTTGTCTTCTCTGCAACATTTCTATAAATGAGTCATGATTGGGGAACTCGTGTAGCCTTTGCTCAGCTTCTACTTGACACCGGTTGTAAATGACTAAGGCTCTCCTGAAAAATTCGGTGCAAAGTCCCTTTGTTTTCTGGACAGTTTTCTTGAAGTCCTCTGTAGTAGTGATAGCGAACTCCATCAAGTCATAATCTCGCTGAAGGGTTTGTCTATTCTTGTTTGATAGTCCTGCTGGGACTTCCTCACCTTTCTCTACCTTTGTCATCCTGGTGGTCAATACTTCAAGGATATCTTGTGACCTATCAACAAAGTAAGAAGCAGTCTCCAGGATTTCTTCCAATCGGCTATCAACCTGGAGGATCTGGCATCTTTCTTCTTCTACAGTAGTTTGCAGGTGTAGCACCTTAGCTTTCTGGGCCTGGATGTGTTATTTGGTCGGCTGCAGATCAACCTGTTGTTCCTTTGCTACTTCCAGCTACTCTTTTAGTTCTTTAACATATGCAGCATTGGACTCGTATATAACATTCTGTTGCTCTTCTAGGTCTTCTATCTTCGCCCTCATCTGTTCTCTTTCATTCTTCAGGTCAAGAATTTCTTGCTGTGCTCTTTCTAGGGATTCTTCTGTTGTTTCCTGCACATGTGCTGCTACCTGGATGGCGTATATTTCACTCTTTGTAGCCTCCATTTCTCTGAGCACATGATCATATTTCCTTTTAAGTTTATTGCCCTCTTCTCTTTCCTTTCTCAGGGTGTCCTTTAGCTGAGAGGAGGTTTTCTTGGTAGATTCTATTTCACTCATCATTCAATCTATGTTATCTTCTGAAGCATGTATGGCTACCTTCTCGGCACTTATGGTAAACCTCGGATCTACGTCTGTCCCTACCATCACTGCTATATCTGATATCATCTTGCTAGTCATTCCTTCTGCTTCTATCTTTTTCTCTGTTCTCCTCATGATTCTTTTGGTAGCCTTGTCATAATATACCGTGGTAAAGACAGGGACATCCTCCCCCCTTTTCTATATGAAGGGTACTAATTGAAGCGTAGAGGTTGAAGGAGTAATAGTGGCGGGCACTTGAAGGATCTGCACCTCAGGGTTCTCTTCTCCTTGGCTCTGTCCCGCTTGTGTTTCAGAAGCTTGCTGTTGTGTTCCTTCTATCTTTTCAGTTTCTTGCCTCTGAAGCTCTTCGTTCAACTTCCTCTGGGTCTCTTCGGCTGCTTGCCTGGCAGCTCCTTCCTTTTCTCTGGCTGCTTCTTTTGCTAGTTCAGCTGCTTCCTATGCAGCTTTCCTCTTTTCTTCTTCTCCTTTTCGCAGCCATTCTATAGTCTCCTCTTCCAACCTCTGAGCCTCTTCTCTTATTGTTCTGGCTGTTTCTTCATCCCTAGCTTGTTCAGCCTTCTCTTGCTCAGATCCTTCTCCGCCCTAGGTGGATTGCTTAGGTTTGAATCTCTTGCGGAGCTCTGTCATATTTGGAGCCATCCTGTAAACCGATTCATCGCTATCGAAATGATGGCTGTATTCGTAGGTCACCTTGTGTTTTTTGCAGTGTTCCGCTACTCTGCCATGAGTATCATTCCTTCGAAAAGTCATTTCGCCAAAGCGGAACTTCCCTAGTTATTCTATGAACTCGGGCGCTTGTTTTACATTTGTGAATTTATAATTTCCCAGTTTAAATGGAAGGGGGGGATAGGTAGTCTTCTTGTACTGGAAAAAGAAGTGACCAACTCCATCAATGTATACTTGTCTAACTGCCTCCTTGTGGATTATATAATCTGTGGCATATTTGGGCAGCAAAAAAGGGGTCTTTGACCCTCCAAACATCCTGATATACATACCATTTTCAGTCAGAAAGTAATCTCCATATTCATCAATGACCTGCATAGCGTCTTCTGACATGCAATCACATTCTTTTCGGAAGATGAGTGCGTATAATGGCATGAGGAACTGCTCACAGACCTCTCTGTAGTGACTGTGATATAGATGAGCCCCTAGAGGTTTGTAGGCCGCATATACAGGCATTCTGTCTCTATCCCATACACACTGGAGACCTGGGAAAGGCCGATGACAAAATATGCAATCTATCAGGATCGAGCTCATATAAAACTCAGATATATTCCTGGCTTCTCCTTCCAAAGCTGTAGCCACACAAGAGGAGAGACTGCTTGATACTATACTTTCCCAGTTGAAGATCGTGCCTTCCGTGGCCACATAGAACATCAGGGGTATCCACTCGAATTTGAATAGTCTGCCATTTGCTCTCCCGAAGATCCTATTCAACATTAGAGCTATGAATCTGTAAGTAGGTCTGAGAGTGGCTGTGTCATATTCTTCAGTTTCTCTATGTCGGTATAGCTTCCCTGGCAAGAGCATCCTCTTCATGGTTTCTACAAAATCCATCCTAAGGTTGTCCAGCCATTCATTTGTTAGGAAGAGCTGAGGCTCCGACAGGTGGTAAGCTAAGGCCACATACCCAGGGCTAAAGGCGGCATAACCCTGGCCCTCGAAATTACACATAAGCATTGAGTTGTGGTTGGTATTTGGTAGAACCCATCTCATCACCTCCGGGCATGGAAACAGCTCGGGCCTGGTGGCAACTTTCATAATGGCAGATTTTTCTATGTTTGTGTAAATGGGTGCTTCCTCAAGACCCATATCCGGGACTTCCCTGTGGGAAATCATCCTGTATATATCTCCCCATTTGTATTCAGGATCAACCCCCGTGACACATTGGGTGTCCTCATAGATGTACTCAGTTTTTTTTTCTACTTCTGCTGCTAGCACCTCCTCCACTGCTGGGGCCTTCTTCTTCTGTCTCTTGGACATTGTAGATTTTTCCTGCAGTGTAAACATCATGATATTAAGCAATTCAAATTTGTGAACATAGTGCAACAGTTATTCTTTTCTCAAGTGCATCAGAGCCATAACGGGATTGAGACTTAGACCCTTCAGGCTGAAATATTTGAAATGGTCATGCAACATTTTGCAACATACTATTATTATAGTATTCTATGTTAATATGTAAGTAAGAAAGCAACCCACATGTATGCACAACCAATCTATATCTTGACTATCTGAAACTATCAGTAAAAACTCAGACTATCACTGCAATATAATGAGCCATTAATACTAAAACCGGATTTATTCATCAACCGGTCTATCATCAAACTTACATCATTTTCCAGTATGCCATTTTTTACCAATGAAACGATATGCAATGCAAATGCATAAATTTTAAACGCAAGGTGCGACTATAAATCTCCGAACTCAGACATGGTTTTAGTAGGGATAAAAAAAAAAATGGTAGAAGCTTATGCTGCTTGCAGACATGGAAGTTACATCGGTGCAACTATAAACCGCGGGAGTCCACAACAACTTTCCGCACAGGAAGCTCTCACCGACACCACTATTCATGCTTCCCCCAGAACTTAAATTCTAATAGCGGCACGGCCCTAGGGTTTCAAGGTAGCCGACAATGACGAACTGCGGGGCGTGGACGGAGGTTAGGGCTCGAAAAATGGGCAAACCCATTAGGGAAACTAACTAGATAAGCATTCACCATCAAATATTCAGCAAAAACCCCTTCGAAATTACCGACTGATATCATCATCATAAGGAATCGAACCAGGTGCAGGTGGCATGACGGCCGCCTGCACCTCACCTTTCTCTACTGCTCAGGATGAGACCGAAACGGCCCTGACAAAATAAAATGCGGGTTCTAAAAAAAAAGGAAAAACTCCCCCCCCCCTTTAACCACCAACAGCCATCCAACCGGAAACCCTAAAAGAAGAAAAACGGGCGCAAACCACCAGGGAGACGATTATGACAACTCTAGCTACGGGAGAAAAAATCCTGGTGTGAGAGAAAAGGAACTATGGGGCCTAATCCTAGTAATACCCAAACCAATACATAAATCCCTTAATCGAAACCTTGAAAAAACACGATGTTAGGTGGTAAAGATCTTACCTGGCAATCCAACAAACGGGTGAGATAACGACGGTTAGACTTCTCCTCCTGCCACTTGGACACTGGTGCACCAACAGCTAGATCCCCACGCGCTCCTAAAACGACAGCTCAACTTACCGCGACAGCGCTCGAAAACAATACGAAACCTCGTTTGTCGCCCCGTATATATTGAAGGATTTTCCACACGTGCGACGAGTCAAATCGGGCGGGGAAAAAAATCCATCGGGCGTGAACTAAAACCGGGTCGGGTGGCCAGAACTCCATTTCCTCCGCAACGACGGGCAACCCCCTAAACTCATTCACCTGCAACGGCTAAATAACGCTTGAATCACCGTCGTCGGGCGTCGGCGGACACCTTGATCGGATGATCAAGAGTTCGAACCCCTCCGCAACGGCGGGAGGGAAAAGAAACACACCATCCGCAACGGTGGACGAGGAAGACTTCACATTCCTCCGATGAAGAACCAAAACCCGTCCGCAACGGAGGAGAATCAAACAAACACGCACAACGGTCGGGACAAAAATGAAAGTCCAAGACTCGGAAATGGGCCACAACGGCGGGGAGGAAGATCATCAAACCGCCCGCAACGGCGGGGAGGAAGATCATTAAACTGCCTGCAATGACGAAAGAGATGAAAGACTTAACTCCCGATTGAACCAGGCTTTGAAAGATTTGCAAGATGACGATGAACTTAATTGAAGATGGGATCCTTTTAAGCATTGAAAGAAAAAAAAAAAGCACTCAATTTACAGCAACCAAAAGGCTAGAAGACGCTTCAAAATCCATAGGCCAAAAATCAATAGGCTGAAATCAAGAAAGAACCAACATAATTCAAAGTAAAGGAGGGTCCTAAATTTTTTTTAGAATTTTGGGAAATTGTTGCAGGTGCAACAATTGGCGACTACCTAGTGAACCCCAGATCTCTGAATTATTTTTTTTTTCTCTAAGCTTAAGACTGTATGAATAAGACTGAAATATTCTAGCTGTCTGCATTCCTAAGCCAACCAGATGATGCATCAAATTACTTATAAGAAGCCCATTCTCTTGGGAAAAGGTAACATCAGTAGTGTTTCAGTCTGAATAACTCTCTTGAGGCCAAAAGAATGAGGTTTATTTTTCTTGCCCTTTGGTGGTTACAGTTTCGACACCACAGGATTGTGACAGACAGTGAACAGTATTACCCTTTTGTTCCTCATTCCCATGCCTATTTGCACTTTTGTGCCTTTAGAACTTTAGTTCATTTGATATGAGTCCTCCTGCAGGATTTTCTTACTGAATTTTAATTCAGGATCCTCTATCCCATAGTGCCCTTTTGTGTGAATGATATATTTCATACTTCAATTCACGGACGGAGAGGATCTTGTGGCCATTTGGTACTTCATGTTTTGAGATTAATGCTTTTCGAGCTTTGCTTTGATATGTCTTGCTTCTTTTAGGAGTATTGACTCTTAAGAGCTTTTAGCTCCTTTAATTTATGGCATGGGATCATCTATATATGGTAAACTGTTTCACTCTGCTTCCTTTCCGTGTGTCTTTTACTGGGACTACCTTGGGGTATTTAAAGTGTGAAGTGGATGGAGCCCCCAAATAGTATTTCAGACCTTTTCACTTCTGAGTTATTTATAGGGATTAAGTAAGACTTCAAATGAAGGCATTGCCAGTTAGGAATACAACTACTAGAAGACATTCTATACTTTAAGCACAGTCTTTTTGCTCAGGATTTTAGTTAATACAGAACCCTGACCTTTCCATTGCATCCAAAAGTTTGCCTCTTATTCAAAAATGAAAGAAAACTAGCAAAACCATAAGAAAATAGCAGCATAACAAGCAATTAAAGAAAGAGAACATTAAAGCCTTGAAATCAGAAAATATTATTAGCAACAAAACAATTTATTTATGTACATAAGAAAACATCAAGACAAAATTCGCCCATTCCTAAAAATTTCAAATCTAAAGAACTAGGAATGAGCTGGATTTCAGACCTGAATTGTCTAACCATGGTCCAGCAGTGCAGTTATTGAGATGGAACCCATATCTAAAATTCTGCAATCATTTCTTTCAGCCTGAGGGAGTTGAAGGAGCCCAGGCTGAATGTCCTTCATAGGACTGGCCCTTTTTGAGAAATGATGTTCTAGCTTAAGCTTAGTAAGATAGTTCCCCAAAACAGAATCAACAGTTTCGTTTTCCTCCCTTAGCTCAGTGACATTGTTTTTCATAAAAGGCTCCCTTAGAATCTTAATCAGGTTTGGGATGCCCTTTTGGGATAGCCACAAATGAGACCAATCTGAAACAAAGTATCCGTTTAGTCTTGATGTCCAGTCTCGGTTCAAGATCATCCCATAACCATCAGGAATGTCTGCTACTATGATGTCAATGTAGTGGCATATCCTTTTATTTGCAGACAATTGAATCATCACATTCTCCATTTCTCCTACTACTTTGACACTAGTTTTGTCAAGTTGCGTGACATCCCAAAGAGAAGGCTTTATCTGACCATTGAGTTTTTTGCAAACTACTAGAGGCATAACATTCATAGAAGATCCCGAATCCACCAAACAATTATGCACCTTATGATTGAGGATTTCAAGGGTCACAAGGAAAGGAGGAGCGCTGGTTTTCTTTGTCTTAATCAATTCAATCTTTTCTTCCACAGGTTGGTTCTTTGTGGGTAGCTCCTCTTTAAGTTTTCCAGTTCTTCCCTCCTCATCATCTTCCAATGATTTGGTAGGTTTAATGCGTGGCTCTATTTCCTGTTTGCAAGTGGTGTCTTGAGGTATGTCATTTCTAGCCTCTACATTAGCCTGCCTCTCGCTTTTCCCCTGCAACTCTTGAACTTTTGAGAGTTTTGCGTTGTCATTGTTTGCTAAGTTCTTATCTTCTGTGGTTTTACATGTATGCTAAGATTTGAGAGCATTTTCTTCAGTGTTAAACAGTGAAACTCCATTCCATGAGAACATAGTATCATCCTCTGTCTTTTCTATGGTCTGTTTCTCTTTTACCTCCTTGCTACTGTCTCTAGTCAACTCTGGGTCCAACAACTTATTCATCACCCGTGTCATTGAATGTATCCATTGAGGACATTTCTTCTCAGAGTGGGGTAGTTGGTGAAAGGTACAGAAATCATCCCCTCCTACCTCTGTTCTGTTAATTGATGCCAAATTGGGAGGGGGGACTAGCCATTGGTTGTCATCCTCTTTTCTGGGATAGGGAGGCTTATTGGTTTTTTGAGTATCGCTTTCTTGTTCCAATTCTACAACTCGGTTGGACAGCTTTTGAAGCACCTTCATCATCTCATGATAATCATGTGGTTGGCCTTCTCTTGATTTGGACAGCAATGAGATTCTTTTTACAGTGTTCTTTTCTTCAAGTAAGTCGGGATAATCCTCTATACTCTCACTTTCAGCCTCTACTCTCTCAGCCTCTTGATAGGTTTCTGCCAGCGTAGTCTTGACTTTCATCTTGGCAAACATGGCCAACTCAGGGCCTAGGGCTGAGGTATAATACTAATTAGAACTTTGTCTGAAGGTCTGTCAATAGCAGAATTTTTTTTAAGTACAACGAGAATCTCTGAGTGAAACTATGTACCTTTTCGTTCTTTTATTTTCTTAACGAAACCAGACCTTTTATCAATGAGGCATGCGTCTTCTGAGCGGTATACTTCCTCCTGAAAATCCTTTCAAAAATGTCCCAATTAGGAATGGATTTTGCAGGTAGTCCAAAGTACCAGGATGCTGCTACTCCTTTTAGAGTATGAGGAAAAAGTCTACACACCACATCTTCATACTCTCCAGCCCTTAGCCCCTCTAACGCTAGGTAAAAGCTTTGAAGGTGATCATCTACAGCAATGTTATCTGCAGGGTCAAACTTGGGCAAAAGCTTGTCAAAGGCTTGAGGTAGGTCATGCAAAGGAGGAGTTAAGTTTAGAGGTAACCTAGCTCTCCATGCTGGCAAAGGGTTAGGTTGATTACCAGCCATGAGCAAAAGTAAGCAAGTAACACTAGGAGAAACAGGGTTTCAAGGATAGAACCAGAAACTTCAAACCTAAGTTAGATTAAACTTTAAACATCTATTGGTAGGATAGTCTCGGGAAATCAAATTCCACGGCCAGCCTTTTACTGGCGGCCCTCCTTCTAGCGCCAAAAACTGTTGAGGCCTGGAAATTCGCAGGCGACAACAGAAAGGGATTCTCCCCAATCAATGTTCCCGACTAGCCCGTTGACTGTTTGGAATAGGGAATCCGTCCGGTTTACGGTGCAGCTACCGTAAGTCAAAGTAACAACAAGGGCTTACCGGTTGCGGCCCGGTCCACCGGAATTTGTATTTTTTGACTTAATGTATGCAATGCACATGCCTATCTTAAACATGCAGGGTGATAAAAATGTAAGGAACGACACAATGTGTTGCACAGGTTCTTACCTCTCGTATTAGGTTCTCGAACATCCAAACCACATATGCAACTATGAAGTAAAACAACTAACTATCTAAACACCTAACTACCTATCCCCGGGAAGCTAGAAAATGATTATTAATGAGTAATGCATTATCTCCATGTATAATAAACCAAATTACAGATAGCTGATATTTATGTTTACAACACATGAACAAGAAAATATTCTAACAATCAGATAGCTAACTGTTATATGAGCCACAAGCATTACTCTGAGTGAACTTTCCACACAATGAGTCAGAAACCATTTAACAAGACATAGGTCATGAAGTTAGAACGATCTCACGAATTGTGGACACAAGCTGAAAAATCAAGTAGTTCATCTCTCCGCCATCCATTTGTTAGCATTTGGAAACTTCACATATCTTTCTCCAACAGGAAAACTAAAATCCTTATTGCAAAAGGAAGTAGTTCTTCTTACAATAGGTCCTCCAGTATTACTGGGAAAAAGCCCTTTCATTATCTATATCTCCTACTTTTATACAAAATGCAAGAAATGGTTGGGTTGCCCAAAGGGACCTTTGGGCATCCCAACCCTTGGTCTTCCTAACGCTTCCCCTTTTCCCAAAAACTTTTACAAATATTTTACAATATTACAATGACCGATTTCTCACTAAGAGGGCCCCGCTTGACTCTCTAGGAACTTCTTCCACGCTACAGCTTCACTGGCGAGATCTTCAAAAGAATTGGGCTCCAAGAATTGGATAATAAGCTCAAACTTTTCAGCCTTTTTCTTGATGGCCTCGACCCTGGTTGCATTTAGCCTCACCTGTTCTTCTAGGAACTACAAACAAACGGCTGTATGACCTATTTCAATCTTCAGTGTTTGTTCATCAATGGATTTGATGCATTGTACTTTGGCCTCCTCCTCTTGTTGTCTTCTCTGCAACATTTCTATAAATGAGTCATGATTGGGGAACTCGTGTAGCCTTTGCTCAGCTTCTACTTGACACCGGTTGTAAATGACTAAGGCTCTCCTGAAAAATTCGGTGCAAAGTCCCTTTGTTTTCTAGACAGTTTTCTTGAAGTCCTCTGTAGTAGTGATAGCGAACTCCATCAAGTCATAATCTCGCTGAAGGGTTTGTCTATTCTTGTCTAATAGTCCTGCTAGGACTTCCTCACCTTTCTCTACCCTTGTCATCCTGGTGGTCAATACTTCAAGGATATCTTGTGACCTATCAACAAAGTAAGAAGCAGTCTCCAGGATTTCTTCCAATCGGCTATCAACCTGGAGGATCTAGCATCTTTCTTCTTCTAGAGCAGTTTGCAGGTGCAGCACCTTAGCTTTCTGGGCCTGGATGTGTTCTTTGGTTGGCTGCAGATCAACCTGCTGTTCCTTTGCTACTTCCAACTGCTCTTTTAGTTCTTTAACATATGCAGCATTGGACTCGTATATAACATTCTGTTGCTCTTCTAGGTCTTCTATCTTTGCCCTCATCTGTTCTCTTTCATTCTTCAGGTCAAGAATTTCTTGCTGTGCTTTTTCCAGGGCTTCTTGTGTTGTTTCCTGCGCATGTGCTGCTACCTGGATGGCATAGATTTCACTCTTTGTAGCCTCCATTTCTCTGAGCACATGATCATATTTCCTTTTAAGTTTATTGCCCTCTTCTCTTTCCTTTCTCAGGGTGTCCTTTAGCTGAGAGGAGGTTTTCTTGGTAGATTCTATTTCATTCATCATTCGATCTATGTTATCTTCCAAAGCATGTATGGCTGCCTTCCCGGCACTTATGGTAAACCTCGGATCTACGTCTGTCCCTACCATCATAGCTATATCTGATATCATCTTGCTAGTCATTCCTTCTGCTTCTATCTTTTTCTTTGTTCTCTGTTAGTGCCAAAAGGCCTTTTCAGCAATATAAATGTAGGTAGAATCTCCATTGTAAGAAAACCTTTCATTTTTCAAATTCAAGTGCATTTCTTTAATAATTCATAGCATGCCTCTCTTTCATTTCACATTGATAGCTAGACGAGGATCATTGAATATATTGCATTATCTCCTTGCTCCAAATTAGCTACATCTTGAGGTACTTGAGAGATTGGCTTGTCTTTCTAGGTTTGCACAAATTTGGATGCATGGAGGTGTCCATGAAGATAATTATATGAAATTATATTATATCACCAATAAAAAAGGAGTAGGATAATGCTTTATTTTCTATTATTAAAGGGGAAATGAATATAACAATTGAAAAACATGAAATAACGCCTAACGATATTACTAGGGTATTCAAGAATTAAACATTGGAAATCATGGTATAATCCATGTCATACATGAAGATTTCATTTACCTCTGTCCCAAGGCAAAAAATCCTATGGACGATACGTCTCTCGAATTATCTTGGAATCCTATCAACACTTATTATATCCATAGATGGAGTGGTAGTGTATTTGGATTTCAAGAAGTGTCGATGGTCATTCCCAACCCATCGCCATGTGTTTCAGTTCATGATTCAGTCCTACGATTATGAAGGGAGTAGGATCTTTCCATAGATTCCTTCCAACACTAGCACACATTAGTCAACAAAACACCTCGTGAAGGGGAGAAATACTAGGATGGAGTGCTATCAGTTCAAGGTTATTGGAAAACCAAATCCTAAATCATGTAAAAGGAAAAATATTTGGCAAGGAATAAATAAGTAGAGATTCCATGATATACCGTGTAATCTAGCCCAACTCAATGTTATGGGAAGGCATGAACAAATACTAAAGTGTGATGAGTGATGACAAAAACTACAACTACAACATGGTAAGGAATTATATTAACTACAACATTGCATGCTGCATGCTATTCATGAGCACTACCAAATCCCTCACCTCTTCTCATAAGTTTTTGACCAACATGAGTAAAATACCTTAATGAGCTTCTCTTTGTTTCGAGAATATTTTAATATTCTCTACTCAACAGGGACAACCACGTGAAGGTGGAAGCTCATCTACCCCCTGCCCCCCCACCCCTTACAATATATCACTTGGAATGATGTTCAATGCACTTCATGATCGTCTTCTCCATCCAAGTCACTAAAGAGCAAGACCAAAATCCAAGACCAAGTGGGAAGATCCCCACAAAGGCACAAGGCCAAAAACCAAACCCTAAACCAAGAAATTATTAACCAAGAGATACTTCAAGAGAGAAGTCACCAAAGAGCAAGACCAAAATCCAAGACCAAGTGGGAAGATCCCCACAAAAGCACAAGGCCAAAAAACAAACCCTTAGGAATTTCGCATTTCTTGTCCAAGAGATAAGTGCGAGAGTGAGTGTGTGAGATAATGAACCTAGGCCTACATCTATTTATATGAGTGTGTGTAGGAAATGAACCTAAGCGTCGGATATGCGACAGCGCTTTCCATGTTAAATAGTTGACCAATTAAAGGCTCCGTCTCTTAAGCGACGCTTACTAACGCGCCATCGCTTAACCGACGG
Organism: Pseudotsuga menziesii; assembly: GCA_001517045.1. Lineage (NCBI taxonomy): Eukaryota > Viridiplantae > Streptophyta > Pinopsida > Pinales > Pinaceae > Pseudotsuga > Pseudotsuga menziesii. The sequence continues at coordinate 13,109 of LPNX010713557.1, forward strand.
TTATGAGAATAGCCATTGCTTCACTGACACTTGTGGCCACATTTACAACAAAAAAAAATGTATCCTTGTGATTTTTGGTAAGTTTAAAAAGAGAAATCCACGCGTTGTTGGATTTTTCCGTCGGATTTTGGATCGAAATGTAGTAGTGGTTATTAACGTCGTCCTAATGTTTGTCTTTTAACAGATCTTTAAGATAGATCTTTAAGATAGATAAAACCTCCTTCTAACTTTACAATAAGTGATTTCCAGTTCTTAATAGAGCTCATGATTTTGTATCATAACTCTTTCTCTGACACAAGAGTTTATTGCTATTATTATTTTAATATGTAAGACACTGCTTATCATTATAGAAATAGACCTAAGTCTTTCAGAACTTAATCCTACTATGTACTTTTCAACTCTGTTTCAGTTAGGATTCAATATAGTAAATTTATCAGCTTAACATCGTTTGTAATTTATAAGGTATCCTCTACATAAAAAAAACGTCAAGATTGTGACTCGAATTTCCTAATTTCTTCATGACCAACATAATGCGACAACTTCACATTACCCTACTATGTACTTATATGTAAAAGAGATGCAATAAAATCCTGGAGATTTTACTATTCTAAACTCCAATTTCTAACTTAACCTTGATTCGATACATCTTAGAGCTTGGTAGAAATTATGGAGACCAAAGATTATGTGTTTATAAGATATCTATCCTACATCTAGTACTGTAGGTCACTTAAAAGTGTAGGAGCTATTTTAGTGTATATATGTTAACCATATCTATAAACACTTCATTGATTTAAGTCTAGTTCTTATAGCTTATACATTCATAGTTCATTTTTATAAGAGAATGCCAATGAAGGCATTAACAAAAACTACTCAAAAACTCCTAGTATCCTCTTGATCTTTTTCTTATAAGTTTGATTATGAAATTTCATATGATCTTTATTAAACAAGGGCATCAAAATCATAGAATAATATGGTTCTTACCAAAGATGATTTCATGGTTTAAACATTAGGTTAAACGGTGGCACAAACTTCTTTCATTATCAAGGTTGACTTCATGGGAAAGGATACGATATTGACTTTATGTTTATGATACATTATCATTATGTGCAATGATGTAAATAAATAACAATTATTTGTTCCAAAATAATGCAGTGAAGACTATACAAATGAACCCACCGTGATGTGGATAGATTTGTGGGCACATGGAACTCTCCTCGCCATACAATACGTGACTTATAAGCTTTACCTTGAAACCCTATTCCTCATTGTTCAGTGAGGGTTTCGGTCTCTACACTGCTGGGTTCACTGCGGCCACGAGGGCTCGCAGGTGCTCACCTTCAGCTCCACTGTCTGTGCATTTTGGATTGCTGTCACTTAGGGTGAGAGTTGTGAAGTTCGTAGCTCATGCTTGAGTTGATATCTGCAAACAAATCTTGATGTGTGTGAGGGTAGTATTACAAATTTGATAGTTTCAGTGTTGAAGTTGTGTTTTGGCCACTGCCATTGCTTGATCTTGCTCCAGTTGTCGATGTAGTTAAATAACTCAAACCAGTTGCCTTCTTCTCAGGTGAAAAGGAGGGTTGTTGTGCTCGTGGTGTCGGTCTTCCTTCTTCGTGACCTCGGTTTTCAACATTACAGGTAACAGATCGTTTTTTAGAAGTTGAAAGCTATAAATAAATTACAGTTTCAATTCTACTTTCAAGTTTTTAAATATGTTTAGGTTTTCATTTTGCAGGTTATAGTTCGCCTAACATTTGGAAGGAACCACTTCACATTTGGACTAGTGTTTAGTCTACCGGTAAGCCTCGGTTATAAAATCACTCACCCTGCTTGTACAGACTTAGGGGAAATGTTTGTAGTTGGAAGGAGTTATGGCCTTGGTCTTCCCCTGTCTTGGGTTATTGGTCTTCAGTTTATAAGTTTTGTTATTGTTTTTAAAACCCTCGCTTACAGCAGGTCAGCTCAATGCCATGACTTGTAAATGCTCTTTTCTTGTGTTAAAAGGATTTTACAATGATGTAGGTTTTGATAATTAGACTGTTATTTTTGTTTATTAACCCATGCCACCATATGGGCACACCAGCTCAGAGCTGGTTTTGGTACACTATTTAAGTTATGGCCTTATGGCCTATCAAGCAATACACTAGGTTTTAAAAGATAAGGAGTTTGTTTTCCTTCGAGCTTGGACTCAGTTTACCTTAAAGCTATTATTATGACTTTGTGTACTTAGGGTTTTTATCCTATTCGACCGTGTAAAAAGAATTTACTATTTATTATATATTTTATAGTTATGTTATTGTTAATGTTTTTTTTAGACTGTCACTCAGTCATGGATAGTTTATAAATTTTACTTGTTTGCTCAAAAATACGACCTAAGGTTGTTCTTGAATGAAACCCTGGTTAAATAAAATTTTCAGTTTATTTAATATGTTTTGTTACTTGTTAAATTTGTTCCTAATTAGGGTTATAGGTGTGATATGAAAATTTTCATTTATCATTACAGTTGTCTTTTTCATTTGTCCTTAATGGACTGTAAATAATTTGTATTAGTTTAATTGGCTATTAATAAAATAATCAAGAAATTGGGTTATAACTTAAATGTTTGTCATTCGTAGTTATAATATTTGTTTAGGGTTTTGACCCTTTAGTTTACTTTTACAAGTATGACTTGTTTGTAAAATTAAAAACAGTTCTTTTCATATATAAACATTTATTTATATGTTATTTATTAGTATATTCTTATTGTTTCCTTTAATAAATAACATATAGGGTTTACTCAGAGTTCTTAAAAAGACTATGTCACTTAACTTGTTCTTTATAATTTAATTACTTTAATAATACCCTACTTGGTTTATAGTAATTAGTAGACTTAATTTAATGATATTATCAAAAAATAAAACTAAGTATTTGTAGTTTATTACTTTATTTATGTGAATGTAATAAAATACTTTAACTGTGTTATTTCTAATGCATTGCAATTAGTTACTAGATATATACAAAGGAATATATCTTTAATGTAACATAGTTTTAACCTCATGCATATTTTAACTCGAAATAAAAGAATAATCTAGAATAATCTACTGTCTATAAATACAACATTTATCTGCTAAGGTATTTTCTTATCATATTACTTCTTCTACCTGTATTAGATTACTAATATTTCTTTTCTAGTTTATTTACATACATCAACTTGTAAAACAATAACATAGATAACCAGGTTACTATTCTTTTTGATAATAATCTACATACAGAAATAAATTACTTGCTATTGTAAAATGCATAACATATCTAATCATTTTAGTCTCTTATCATTTCCTTCATCTACTTTAAATACTCTATCTATGCTGGAGTACGGTCTTGTCCTTCCATACGTGGAAAAACACAGATTAGAATTATTTTCCATCTATTTCAGATTCATGTCTTCAATAATCTAAAAGATTATTAACTCTAACATTTTACAACTAAATATTTAACATTCATTTAATAGTCAGATTCACATTTAAGTATCTAACACAGTAAAACAAAAGAATGAAGAACCTGATTAGGATGGACAAAAATAGCGTTAGGAGGCTGTTCGTCCCTACCAAACTCCCAGAGAGCGCTCAAACAATGCTTCCTCAGGACCCCCGAACCTGTTCCTGGTCTTCTTGGCTGAGAATGGGTGGAGCAAGAAAACAATATACTAGTCCAATGACTCAGTAAACACTCTGCACTCAGCAGTAATATCCTTCAGCTGAAAAGCTACACTAGATCACTTAGCAGTTAACCCCTCAAACTCTTTCCACAATTCCCTTCCATTGAATTTATCTGAAGTACATTCACCTAAATGATCACTTCTCTAGAATGAGTAGCCTTAGCTCTCTTAAAGATTAGTTGCCTAGGTCTTTTGGGTTAGTTGTCATTAATTGAGCCACCTGCTTTGATCCCATTTTCTTGGGGGATCATGACCCCAAATGTAGGGAGGTTGCCACCTGCAATAGGTGGAAGTGGTTTGAGGATGCTGCCACATGTCTGTTTGGTATCCACCCAGTATCCTCCACCAATTTGACCAGTAAACACTCTTTTAACAGCTCTCCTAAGCTGTTGTCTCTACTTTTATTTATTTATAATTAAAATATTCAGAATTACATTAAATATCCTTGACTCTGCTGAGTCATCAATTACAACTTAGCATAAAATTTAACATATTGTCTTTAAATAAAATCAAATAAGATAATATTGTTTTTGCAAAATTGGGGCATGTGACATCAGCCCACATCTTTTAATGAAGTAGTGAAGGATGAACAGGGGGTAAAATCCATGAATGAATAAATTGATTCAATAGAGAAAAATCAGACTTGGTATCTTGTTGATATCGCTACAGAAAAATCCAGTATTGGAGTCAAATGGGTCTATAAGAACAAACTAAATGAAAAGGGAGAACTTGAAAAGAACAAGGAAAGGTTGGTTTCGAAAGGATATGCACAAAATTATGGTGTAGATTATGATGGAACCTTTGCTCTTGTAGCAAGGATGGATACCATAAGAGCTGTACTTTCCATTGTAGCACAAAATCAATGGCATGTGTATCAAATGGATGTGAAATCTTCCTTTCTTAATGGAATTCTTGAAGAATAAGTCTATGTAGACCAGCCACCTGGTTATACTGTCAAAGGTCATGAAGACAAAGTGTATAAGCTGAAAAGGGCCTTGTATGGTATAAAACAAGCTCCATGATCTTGGTATAGTAGGATTGATTCCTACCTCATCAACAATGGTTTCAGTAGAAGCAGCAATGAGCCCACTCTGTATGTCAAAATAGAGCAAGGTAAAATACTGATGGTATGTATTTATGTTGATGACATGATTTACACTGGTAATTACATGCTTGAAGAATTCATGACTATCATGAAAAAGGAATTTGAAATGACTGATCTAGAACCGATGAAGTACTTCCTTGGCCTGGAAGTTACTCAAACTGATAAAGGTATTTTTATCTGCCAGCATAAGTATGCTATAGATATTTTGTAGAGATTCAGAATGGATAAATGTAAACCAACAGAAACCCCCATAGTTCTTGGAAAAAGGTTAACCAAGAATGATGATGAACCAGTAATAAACAATACACTCTATAAACAAATGGTAGGTAGTTAAATGTACTTGACTGCAGCTAGAATTGATTTGATGTATGTTGTCAGTATTATTTCTAGATTTATGGAATATCCCAAAGACTCTCACTGGAAAGTTGGAAAAAGAATTATGAGATATGTTGTAGGAACACTTGGATATGGCCTCTAATACACTCATACAACAGACAATACTCTCACAGGGTACACTGACAGTGATTTTGCAGGTAGTCTTAATGATATGAAAAGCACATCTGGTTATGATTTCCATTTGGGTACAAATATGATCTCTTGGGCATCTCATAAACATCCCATTGTGAGCATGTCTTTTTCAAAAGAAGAATATGTAGCAGCCACCACAACATTTTTCCATACAGTTTGGCTAAGAAGATTGTTAAAGGATATGGGACACACTGCAAAAGATCCCACTTCTATTTTTTGTGATAATAGCTCTGCAATACAGTTGTCTAAATATAATGTATTTCATAGAAAAAGAAAACACATTGACACTCGCTATCATTTCATTTGTGAGTTAGTCAATGATGGACAAATTTCTTTACTATTTTGTGGCTCTAAGGAGCAGTTGGATGCCATGTTCACCAAACCATTGGGAACATCTGCATTTGTATACTAGAGAGAGAACTTAGGCATAAATAGTGCTGAAGATGTACTACCAGTTGAGATTAATGGGTTGTGTTGAAGAATGTAGTCTCACCTGTGGTTAGTTAGTGAGTTAAGTCACCCATGGTATTTTCCCATAGTATTGCTAATATGTATTTCCTATTTATATTTAGTCTAATAATAAGAAGGCATTCAATATGCCCGTAGTGCTTCTGTTCATTCCATTGTTTTCTTTTACAGATGACAGATATGGTTTTTTCCAAATAAGTGGCCATCTTGTGTTTAAATGAGCTCTACAATCTATGTTTTCACATCCTCATAGTGTGATATCAGAAGGTCTAAAATTGCTCTTAAATTTGTGTACCCTAAAGCTAAAATTGTTTGGGGGGAAGAGAAGAGAGAATTTTGATTTATTGGATTTAAAATATTGAAGAGAATATGAGTAGGGATGCTATGCTGGGTAAGCTTGGATTTTTTTGTTGGTGAAAGGAATTGTATTAGTTCTATTACTCAGCATATCAATTATTGAAAAAATGAAATAGTTTTCAAACTTTTGTAATGAAGATAATGTATGTTAATGTAAAAATAAGTTGTTAGTAATTGTAATTGGTAACAGTTATGTAATAAATAGATTGTTAGGAAATAATTATGCACCAGGTATTCATGTCAAAAAATTCAAAGCCTAGGAAATGAGAGCGAAGAATGATTACTTGATTTCCTTCCATGCAATATTCAAACTAACAACGAGAGATGATGATTGCTTTGGCATATGGTGTAGTTCTATGTGATTTAAATTAGTTTTTTTATTTTATTTACTATTTTTTTATGAATCAATTTCAACTTTTAACAATAATTAGTTTATGAATGCCATTTATGAGAAAATTGTTTATATTTTGTTATCATCTTCTTGACTAGCCATCCAATTTAAAGGATTTTAACATGCATAATTGCTTCAAGTACATACAGTCTTTCTTTTAGAGAAAAACATGGATCAAATTAAGTTCGCGTTACTCTCAAGAGATAGATATGTCATTCTAACACCAACCTTATGAAACATGAATCTCCCTTCTTCAATTATTGTCTCTTTATTTGAAGTTGGTTTAGCAGGAAACAACAAATTCCTCTACTTTGGATAAATCCTTCTCTAATTTTTGGTTTTATGCAATAACTCATTAAAGCAATGGTTTTCACCGGCTTTTGTTAGAGTATCTTTATATTCTACATGTAGAATAACTTTAATGGTAAATAAAGATATCCCTATTGCTCAAAAGTTTTTTTCATGGTAAGCATTCATAACCAACTTAAACCTTGCTATATTCCTTTTAATTTTACTGTGATTTGTCTATTAAACATTCCTTGTGTGATCCTTCATAGTCTTTGTTTGCATGTATGACACAAATGGAAAGGGCCCATCATGGCATCTGTTAGATATACCCTTCCTAGTGGTACTCCAAGGGATGGTTTCAGATCCTTGTATTCGAAGCATGCCTTGCTTTGGAAAATTATTGAGTCATCTATAGGTGAAGGAAGGGTTTGTATTGTTGTATTTCCATGAGATTTGTTTTAGGCATATATTTTGGATGGAATGTTGTTTTATTTTTTTATCTTTACTTAATTGATTTCCTTTTACCCGTATTCACTCATCCTACTTCAATGTTAGGGTATGTAACAACTTTATTAATCCATATCAACCAATGTGGTATCGATATTAAAAGACTTGAAACTATAAAATAGATAAATAGATTGGATCAAGATACTGGTGTGAAGGTTTTCAGAATCATGTAATTGAGTGTAGCCTATGGTAATTCTTGGCCTAGCTTGCTATTTGTATTTTTTCTTAGAGTCAAAGCACATGAGAACCTGAATTTAAACACTTTGTCTATGTTTAATGCTTATTTGTAATTGTTTTAATACCCATTAAAAACATTTCACTATAAAATGGTGACATCCAACCAAGTAGGAGAAGTTGGAGCTTATGAATTGTCCTTGATTTAGAACAATTATGGTATGTGTGATGTGCTCGCAAGCAACCTCCTTCCTTTGGATATACTTGTCGCGTTCTTTACCTACAATATTAATACAAATATGAATATTAAATATAAAGTATTGTTTACTAATAAAAAATACAAAGTAGTTTCTCTCCCCAATTCTTAAAGGGTGCTAGCTCAATGGAAGATAAAATTCCTTCTAGGAAGGACATTGGTGGTTCGATTTCTCCATGCCTATATACACAAATCAATGAATAAAAATAATTAAATATACTACTAGTTGACAACAATTAAAGATTTAAATAACTAAATATACACTAGGATAAAATGAGAGGAAAGTTACCAAAAAACGACCAAAATTCACATCTAAATGACCACTTTTGAGTTAGTGACCAATGGTAGCAAATTTCTTGAGTATCGTATCACGCGACCAAAAATGTGGTCATATTTAGTTTAATCATTTATATATGGTATTATAGTCATATATTTGGTCATTAATTATCACAATTAATGACGAAATATATGACTACAAGACAAGCTATAAACGTCAAATTAAATATAACCACATTTTTTACCGCATGGTAAGATACTAGAAACTTACTACCACTAGTTACCAACTCAAAAGTGGTAATTTATATGCAAATTTTGGTCATGTCATTAGAGGAAATTTCAACTCAAAATGGGCCTTTTAACACAAATTCAAATTCCATGTCAACAAGTGTTAGGCAATGAAATTGCTTTAAATTTGAAATACCTTATAGGTCTTAAACACTTTTTTAATATAAATTTGGGGATAGGTATCATAAAAAAACTATTTTTTTTGTTCGTATTTTCGACATATCTCCCTATGTTTTTACTCAAATTTCAATCGAGAGAGATCCCTAGATGAGAAATTAAATTTTGCATTCAACGAGTACCCACGCGGCATATTTTAACAGACCCAACTACCCCAAAAACAAGAAATACCTGAAAAAATGCGATGATGATGTCATCATCAGGTTTTTCCAGGTATTTCTTGTTTTTGGGGTAGCGGTGTCTGTAAAAAAATATTCCGAGTGGGTAATCGTTGGATGTGGAATTTAATTTCGCATCCAACAAGCTCTCCCGATCAAAATTTGACTAAAACCACAGGGAGATATGTCGAAAATACGAACAAAAACAATAGTTTTTTCTTTTCTTACTCCAAAATTAATAAATATTATTTTATTATTTTAACCATTATTTTATTATTTTTCTTAGGAGGCCCATTTTGAGTTGAATTTTGCTTCTAATTTTTGTCACTTATCTCTTATTGTGTACTAGTGATCTGGCTAATGGGTGATTGTGTGAAAACAAAAAGTTCACGTGTTTTCTCTAGTTTATGGTTGGGTGCTTCATATTTTTTCGAACAATGGTTTGCAAAAGGGAAATATGGGAAATATGAATATGGAAAGATAGATAAGTACAATTACCTAGTTTTTATGTTGAAATGATAGTTTATTGAATATGAGATTTATGTTACTATGTTTTTTCTAGTTTTAAATAACTTGAGATTTATTATTATTATTCATAGATATAATATATCTCTTATTTGCCAAGAATAGAGTACATTTTGGGTATGTGTTACATTCTTTGCATGACTATCCACCTTCTAGTTGGGGTTCGGGGGTCGTCCCTTAAATGAAAGGGGTTTGTGTGGGGCTCTCCGGTGGCTAGGGGGCATGGGGAGGAATCCTTCGAGGAAATTTTTTGGATTTTTTTTGCCCCCTTTTTTTCTATTTTCAGCAAATGGTTTTCAACCCATAGTAATATAATTCTGGTTTGGTTTAGAAGGTTGGTGAATACCTATATATTGTATGTTAAACAATTGAGTTAATACCTATATAATTAGGTTTTGGAATGTTGATGAATACATATATATTGTATGGTAAAACATTGAGTTAATACAATGAAAAATGAATTGAAGAGAGCAATGAAGCTCTAAGTTAAGCTAGGTTTTTTATCACGGTTTCTAGGGTAAATCTCTGTGTACTATGTGTGAATGGAATTGTTTACTTTCTGTGTTGCTTAAGAATTGTATGCATTGTTACACTTGAAAATGTTTATAACTTTTAGTTAGTATCAAAGAAACATTTGACTTGAGGAGGATGCCTTTATTGTTGATGGTTTTGGTTGGTTCTTGGGTTTATAATAAACTTAGTTTCAGTGGGAGATATGCATGAGTGTTCTTTTGCTTAAAAATGATGAATATTTCTAGAGTGGAAATTGAAAAAATAAATTTCCACAAAATTTTGAGACGTGGCAGCTCAAGATGGAGGACCTTCAAGTAGATAAGGAATAGTAGGTGGTTGTGGATCCAGGTATAAAACCCATTGTTATGTCGAAAGAAGACTCAGATAAGTTGGATTGAAAGGTCATAAGTACTATTCATCTTTGTCTCTTAGATTCAATTGTATTAAATGTCTCTAGAGAAGAAACTACAAAGAAGATGTGGGAAAAGTTAGAGATTTTTTATCAATCAAAGTCTGTGGTAGATAAACTGTATTTTACAAAAGAAACTTTATATTCTCAATATGGAAGATGTTGACTCCATGAAAGAGTATATAAAAACATTCAATATTATAGCAATTCAACTATCCTCACTTGATATTGATATGGATGAAAAAGAGAAGTGTATTATGATGTTATGTTTCCTACTAGACTCTTGGGATAATATGGTTGGAGCAATAGGCAGTTCTACTCGAGTTGCATTGAAGTTTGATTATGTAGTTGCATCCCTGTTATCAAAGGAAATGAGGAGAAAATACGTGGAAAACAATAGCATTGATTCCTTATTAGTGAGAGGTCATTTCAAATGTCAGAAAATACATCTACAAGGGGGATATCTAAATCTTCGGGAGATTATTTTAAGAAATAATGTTTGAAATGTTGTAAGTTTGGGAATTATAAGAAGAACTGTATATGAAAAAGTATTTAAAAATGTAAAGGGTCAGAGGATATTCTGTCCATAGAAGGAACTTCCTCCTCTAAAGAAGGATGGGATGTGTACTTGTCTTCTACAAGTACATAGTCAAGAAGTGATGTTTGGTTTATTAACTCAAGAGATTACTTTCATATTACTCCTAACATGAAGTACTTCTATGAGTATGAAAGGTATAGTGGACAATATGTCCTCCTAGGAGATTATTTTCCAACCAAAGTCATTGGGTGTGGAAAGTTTAAGTTATTGTTGAAGGATGGAAGGATTAGAACCCTTCAATAGTGTTTTGCAAATTCCAGATCTGGCTAGAAACATGATAATTCTTAGCACAATGAGCGATGTAGGTATAAATACTATATTTGAAAAAGATAAATGTAAAATGGTTCAAGGAGCAATGGTTTTGATGAGGGGATTTCAGTGTATAAATATTTACAAGCTATTGGGAAGTGTTGTCACTAATTAATGATGTAACTATTCTATTGTTCCTTAGAGTTAAAGTGAAAATCCTAAAGAAACTAATATCTCTAGAGGAGATATTATGTTGTGGCATCAAAGGTTTGAACATATTGGATATAATGGAATTCAAGCATTACAAGGTAAAGTTATGGTTCAAAGTATGTATAATTGTAAACTAGATTTTGATTTTTTTTAGAATTGTTTATATGGGAATCATAATCGAGTGAAATTCCTTTTTGGTGCTACAAGGGAAAAATAAACTTTAGAGTTATTACACAGTGATGTGTTTGGTCTTGTATATGTTCCATCATTGGGATGATCTTTATATTATATGTCATTTATAAATGGTTTCTCAAGGAATACGTGGTTTCATTTCTTAAAAAGGAAATATGAGGTTTTCAACAAATTCAAGGAGTTTAAGGCTATTGCAGAAAACCAAGTAGGAAGGAAAATAAAAGTGGTGAGAATTGACAATGGAGGTAAATTTTGTGCTAGAAGGTTTGATAAATTATGCAAACAGTCTGGTATAACACGTCAATTTTCGATTGCATATATACCCTGATGGAATGGGGTTGTAGAATGGATGAACACTGCCACTAATGGAAATGACAAGGAGAATGCTCAGTGGTGTATGAATGGCACAAGATTTTGGGTTGAAGATATCGACACTGCATATTATCTAAAGATTAAATCACCCACACAACCATTGGTTGACAAGATTCCTCTTGAGGTATGGTCTATTAAAAAGCCTTTTGTTGCAGATATTAGAGTTTTTTGGTGTGATGTTTTTGATCATGTTCCTAAGGAGAAACAGAGCAAGATAGATAATAAAGGAGATAAATGTATCTCTATTGGATACAAATATGGACATAAATGTTGCAAACCATGGAATATTTTGACAATGAAAACAATGTAAAACCAAGTTGTGGTATTCATAGAAGTTGAGATCACTTATAGGAATGAAGAAGAGTCAAAAGAAAAAAGGACCAGATAAAAATATAGTTCGAGATAAGGTATGAAGGATTTGATTCAAATGAGGAGGAAGAGTCATTTGAACCAGATGATGAAGTGGAACCAAAAAGTCCATCCTTGAGGATATATCACCATGTACGGAGGCCAACTGAAAATTATAGTCCACCCAATTTCCATTATCGTTTTATTTTATATGTTATTAATGATGAACCTAGATCTGTTAAAGAGGTAGTTGATTTTTAAGATTGAAAACTATGAAAGAATTCCATGGCAAAATAAATGGAGTCCTTGGATAAAAATGAGGAGGCCAAGGATTTGTTCAAATTTCCTTACGGAAGGAAACTTGTTGGTAGAAAATGGGTGTCTAAAAATAAATTGAATATAGTAGGAAAAGTCAAGAAGGATGAGGCTCAATTGGTAGAAAAATGTTATTCTCGAGTAGAGGGAATTGACTTTGGTGAGATATTTTACCCTGTTGAAAAATTAAATTCAATTAGATTCCTATTGTGTCTTTCTACAAAATTTGATCTAGAGGCTTATAACAACTCGATGTAAAAAAATAACTCCTACATGGGAACCTCATATAAGAAGTCTACATGAATAAACCTAAAGGATTTATAGTTAAGGATAAAAAGGAGTTGGTATGCAAGCTACATAAGTCCCAACCCCTTTCACACCCCCTCTCTTTGTCACACTCTCACTACCCCTAACCCACCTCTCTTTTTCACACTTTAAATACCCCTAGCACCTCCCCCCTTTCCCTAACCCCTCTCCTACTCTCCTTACCCATAACCACCCCCTCCAACACTCTCTCTCTTCTAATCCCCCCATAGATAACCCCCTCTCTCTCCACATCTCCTAATCCCTCTTCCCACAGCACTTACCCCCCCATATATCTCTCTCTCTCTTTGCCACACCGTATACTCCCCATTCTTTTTATCCCCAATCTTCCCTAAACCCCCTTCGCCTTCCACCCTAATCTCTATGTCTTTCTATTCCCTAAGACCCCTACCCCTAATGTCCCACACTCATTCCGCCTAACCTCTCAACTCTATCTATCTATGTCTCATCCCTTTGCTCCTCCACCTACCGCTAAGCGCCCCCCCCCCCGCTCTACCCTAGGACCTAATTCTCCCAACCCCCTCTCAACTCTTTTTCCTAAGGAAAGATCAATATTATTAATATCGAGCTATCTATTTAACTCTAAATTATTACCACATGCACACTCTAGAACCAAAGTTCTCACACATGTTTTTTATGACACCAATTTTTTTAGCAAGAAAATCAAATTTGAATTTAAACAAAACACACTCACGTTCATTACCACCTAAACCAAGCCTCCTCATGTGTTCATGTGTCGCCCCTCTTCCTATGTGTCTGTTTTGAGGTTACCTTCAGGTTAACAAAACTTCTGGTATGGAATATTGTAAACCATAGCTAATTGGGCATTTAATTCTTTTTCTCAATATGCTCGTGTTTTACCAAGGAAACTTTTTGGGGTGAAATTTAGCGCATGGGTTATTTTTCATCCTTATTTAAAAAAATCATCAATTTACCATTTTTCTCTAAGATGAATCTCCTAAACTCTATGTGATAAATGGTTTTACTTTAAAAATCACCAAAATTGTCCAAAAACTATATAAAGTCCTTATAAATTTGAATATTCTAACAAAAAATTGCCAAACATTTTATTGTTGCAAATTTAAGTACAAGGAAAGTTTTAGGGGTCAAATTTAGCCCATTGGGATATTTTTCCATGTTTTTTTCCCAAAAATGATTTTCAAATTTGCATTTTTTGAAACATTGTTTGGTCCAATTTTAATGGGGTAAATATTTTTCACAATTATTATATAAACTATATAAAATCCTTAGAAATTGAAATATTTTAAGAACTGATATTTTATGAATTGGTAAGATTTGCCAATGTTTATACACTTTTAAATAAGTATGGATCGTTAAAATTTTCCCTATTTAAGTATTAGTAAGATTAGCCAAGGTTCTTACACTTTGAGAAAACCACGGCCTCTTAAAACTTTCCCTATTTACCACTAGTTATAGTATTATACACACAATTGTTTTATTTATGAAATTTTAGACATAAATTGCATTTTTTTGTAGATTCCAAATATGTATTTTTTCCTTATTTTATTGTGGACCATTACTCAACTCAAAAAACACACTTTTCTTCCATAACTTTTTCATTTCTCAAGCATTTGAAAAAAAACATATGCTCTATCTCCACATGACTTTAAAAAACCATTTCATGATCATTGCATTAAGACCTCCAAAAGTGGGACCCACACTTATGTATTGTTTTTAAGGTTTGGTCACCTAAATAAATTAAAAAAAATAAAAATTACTCAATGTATTTTGGAAAAATAGTGTCTAACTAGTACTACTTGTTCTCTATATGTCTACCAATTTTTGTACGTTGATTCCATCATTTAGGCACTATAAGGTGGGACCTAAAAGAAAGTAGTTAAAAAATATCAAACTCGGGATAGTTATAAACATTTTTCAATAGATAAAATTTATAGATTTGGAAATGTGATTCAATTTCTTACATTTCATCTTCTTTACTCAAAACAAGACTTATTGTGTAAGTATCTCAAAATATCCATGTAAATTGAAAGATACTTGGTTTTTTAGTTTTCTATTGCATCTAACATATTGAAAAAAGACCCTCATAAACTTGCACCAATGATTTTTTCAAACAAAAATTTTCAAAAAATATTTATTTAAAATTTGATTGGCATTTGAATATAGTCGAGGGAGCAACGCGGCTAAGATTATCCATATTCATGTTAAATTGAATTCATGCAAAATCATTAAATACTTTGGATTCATTCAATATTCTTTTACACCTACTCCAAATTTTTATCAAATTCATGCAATGCTTATTACATGTATTGTCCGAACTTGAATAAGAGAAATACATCAATCTTACGATATATATCTTCTTAGAAAAATTGTTGATTTCAGCTACTTGTTTTCCTCCATTATCTCCCACCCCAACCACTACAATTTTGTAGTTTTTTACGTTTTCACCATGCATATAATGTATAAAACGTTTGGTAAAGTGATTTTGACTCTCAAATTTGATGGGATGGGCAGGTTGGATCTCAATTTCTATCCTTGGTTTTGGGCATTATGGATTTCATGGGAAGAAGTTGAAAGGCCTAATGTGTGAGAGGCTTGCACACACTATACTAGCCACATTTCTCATCTCCATTAAGAACAACCCCACTACCGATCCATGGCAATAAATTTTGTCTGGTTTCTTTGTTTTCATTTACCCCTACGAAGGAAAGGAGGATAATTGCCTTACGAAGGAAAGGAGGATAATTGCCTTCCATCTCTATGGACAGCGAAACAATAAGACACACGAGATTCCCTATATTCATTTAAATTGTGAACAAGGAGACATGGTTTCCTTTCATTGTGTCAAGGCTGCTTATACCAAAGACCAATTACGAATTTGGTTGAAGAGGCATCGTGGTTGTAATGCCCAATTATCTAATTTGATATTCTCACATTCATTTAGATTGTGAGCAAGTAACCATTGGTTTCTTTCATTGGATCAAGGTTGCTTAGAGCAGAGACCAGTTATGAATTTGGTTGAAGCAGTTGAGATTGTTGTTGGTAATGCCTCGGCCAAAATCCATTGGTCATGGATGTAGAGGCAATCCGTGATTCTCTTAGTCATCTGCTTCTTGTTATATTAATGTGTTTGAAGGAGTGGAGTCCTCCCTAAGTGGCCAAGCAGGAGGAAGAATTCCAATCATTTTGTTTGGCAATCCCCGGTTCTCCAGTCCCTGCTTGCTATCGAATCTGGTCCATATTGCCATAGCATTAAAATAACAACAAAATAAAATAGCATAGTTCATTTTTATAATTTTAAAAAGTGAAAGGTAATCTAGACATCGATAAATTTATATATCCTTTTTCATTCTTTATAATTTTATAGGTTATATTTTAAATACAGGCGGACAAATTAAGAATCTCTATTTCTGTTTTCCCTTTATTTTATGACTAACACATTTTTTTTATTACATTATAACAAACGAGCACACAACCATTTTCTTGCTGGTTAATGTTTATAGTCACAAATTATCACATGTTCTATCTACAAATTATCACATGTTTTATGTACAAGTTATCACTTTCTTCTTAAACCCCAAATTGTAAAATATAAACTTCTATTAGATTGTTTTAGAATGCATTTGATTGTGATAATAAAATCCAAATACCAAGTTAAAAACTAAACACCACCTTAAAAGATCAGTATAACAATAATTTCAGAAAACTCATAACAACTTTTAAGAATAATTTCAGAAAACTCATAACAAATGTTGCAGCATACGAGGAATCAGGAGAATTACAATGTAATTAGTATAATTTCAGAAAACTCATAAGAAATATTGCAGCATACGAGGAATCAGGAGAATTACAATGTAATTAGTGAATGTAAAAGCAAAAGTCCATTCAATAGATCAATGGATAAGAGTTGCTAGAATATTGCTAGTTATACCATATTTCGATAATCAACGGTAGTGAAAGCAAATTATCTAATTATTGTTATTGTAGTAATTGCATAAACAAATAATCGTTTGTAACCATGGACGATACTTCTACATAGCTAAGCTCCTCATGAATAAAAGAACAAGAACATTCGACTAAGACCTAGTTATTATGTGGATCTGAATAGCTGATTACTTGAACTGAAGTTGAGAGAAGAATGTTTGGCCGAATCGCCAGTTAGAAGGGACTGCATTGTAGAAGGTCAGAGTCTGGCCATCACCTATCATCACTCGGAAGGAGAGCGCCTTCCCTTCAAGATTGCCAATGTTGTTTACCCAACTGGCACCCCAATTTCTCTGCAACGCCTGCCAGTAATTTGCAGAGAAGCCATCTGCATTTACCCACACGCCCCTCACGTCCCCGCTCCCGCCCACATTGCTTATGACCACCGTATTGAAGTAGGCGTTCCCTTTCATGGAAAATCTGACCCCTCCCTTCCTGAGGCATGGCACCCTTCTGTAAAAGACAGGCACTATTCCTGCTTTGTAGCGGGCAATGGTGAGGTACGCAGGCATTGATAGGTCAAAGTGGTGATTGGGATGATTGCACCATCCAGCTCCATAGGGAGGACACAAGTTGGTAGCAGTGACTCGAATCCTGGTTCTACCTGGGAGGCACCAAGCTGGATCATCTTTGGCATTGCACAACAATTCATAGCAAGATCCACAGGCCTCCCCTTGTCTGAACAGGGCACCGCTCAGTGCTGTGTTGCTTATGCCATATCCACCTTCGTACATATTCTCATAACCGCAGGCTCCTCCTGACAATATGACATCAATGGCAAAACCGCCAGATCCAAACAATAACCCATCAGATTCAAGAAATAACAAACAGAAGCTGCAATTTTAATCAAGTTATTAAAATAGCAAAATCTTTAGAGATTACATTAAGAAAATTAGGTTACCAACTTACCCATATCGGTTGATGTTCCATAAGCCTCCCCATAGAAAGTTGCATGGGCTGGCATCCATCCTTTTCCGCCGCCTGCATTTACCAATTTGAATTGTTCCGAAATGAAGCAGAATATTAGCATCCGGATGATCAAATTGATGGCCATCAGCATCATATTATTCCTTGCCATCCTGTACTGTAGCTAAAATGCAATTCACAGATTTTCTGTAACTCAGTTCCGTTACAGAGCTATCGATGCAGTGAGGCGCTTGAGCTTGGTATGTGAGCTTCAGCTATATATAGGTAGAATTTCGGCACCACGCCCCGCATCTCTTTCAAAGTCACATTCGTTTTCACGTCAGCCTTCCAAATATAGTTAAATTGAAACAGTTTTTCTACAGCCAGCTGCACGACCGAGTCCTTGGCATCAATTCTCCAGCAGCAATGAATTTAGTTCCATATGTATAACCATATTTTTTTGTGAAAATATATGTCAGTAAGCTATTTAGACCATTTGAACCTAAAATCTGGTAAGTTCTAAATCTGGTGGAGATTGTTGAAATGCATAATTGGAATGCATAATATGGGTGGCTGAATCTATTTTTCAATAAAAATTCTAATTTTATCACTAAAAATCTTATTTTCAACAACAAATCATGTTACAAGATTCCATCCACACTTGAAAAAATGCAAATAATCTATAGATTAGCCAATTCCAAATATATGTGTTCCATATGTATAACCATATTTTTGTGAAAATATATGTGCACGGGAAATCTTGAATAGAGTTAGCAAAGCAATCGAATTTAAAAGGTTGCTTTTCTACTTTTTATTCTAATTTATTTATTTTTAAATATTATTTTTTATTTTTATAATTAATAATTAATTTCAGCACTATTTTAAACTAAGTTTAGTGACCAGGGAGAAAAGTACACAATGTCAATTTTCATGGTCAGTTATTTTTTTCACATGGATTATAACACCAAACAAGTGAAATAGCAGCAAGGCTAAAAATATTTTATTGTAATATTGTATATAGTTTAAATCTCTTTGCTAATACTAGAGTTTCACTCTTTCGTAATTTATAGTTTCAAAATTTAGTGGCCTTGGAGACGTTTACTCTCCAATCCTACACCAAGGCCTTGGTTTGCACTTAAAAATGAAATCATGGTTACTTTTAGATTAAAGCATTTATTTTCAAGGTAATTTTCTTAATTTCAAAGGTATGGTGGTGATACTGATGATGTTTCTATGACTCAATGGGTGGAAACATTCAATGCATAGATGCTCACTAAATTAACTTTTTTCTTTTGATGAATTTATCTAAATTTATATCAAATTAAGAGTTTTTTTCTTCAAAATGCAACTTACTAAAGATTCAATCACTATTTCAATTGAAAAAAAACAGTATTTATAGAGAATTTTTGGGTATAATTTCATAATTTTAAAATAAATTGTTTAAATTTATATAATTTAAATGTTGGTTTTATTTATATATTTAAAATTACAATTTAAACAATATAAAAAATAATGTTTTAAGAAGTAGTTCAATAAGGTTTAATTTTTATCAATCAAATTTTTTCAAGTTACAAAATTTAAATTTATTAAAAATAAATTTAATTATAACTTTATTATATATTTTTTAAAATTAAAAAAATAATGATTTTAACTTTATTATATATATTTTATTAATTTTATTGCAAAATTATTGTCAAAATCACCACTCAGTCACCAAATTTTTTCGAGTTACGATATTTAAATTTATTAAAAATAAAATTAATTATAGTTTTAATATATATATTTTAAAATTAATTTTAATTTTATTATATATATTTTATATTTTATTAATTTTATTAATTTTATTGCAAAATTATTATCAAAATCACCACTCAGTCACCAGTGAGATTATCTTGATTCGTGATTTCCTCCATCCAACTGGCCAGAAGCATAGTCAACCTTTGACTCTGACTCTACTCCTAAACCATTGAATAATAAAGGGAGAGTTTCCAACCGGATTTTGGTTGGGAACTTCAACCACTGAGTCTCATCTGGATTTAGGTTGCAAACTTCAGTATAATTCATGACCACATTTTAGCCTTTACAAACCAGCGAATTACAAATAATGGCAAGAGAAGTCAATGGATTCATGGTAAAGATCACAAATAAAGAGCGTGCTAGGTGAACAAAGGAATTAACTTCCTTCACCTCCTGCATCAATCGTTCAGCCAAATAACAAATAACAACAACAAATTGTACAGTTAATCAACATTACGTTTTACACTAATAATATCGGAGTACTGGGAGGCCTGAACAATGGGCGTTAATGCCTCAACCTTTTTATTACAACAATAGTCTGAATTCAATCAGAATTTTTGAAAAAACCACCAATTAGCAGCGAATATTGCTATTCATCTAAACTGATGAGAGGCGGTGAATGTTTGTCCAAACTGCCAATCAGCTGGGGCGACATTGTACATGGTCAATGTTTTTCCGCTGCTTTTGGTCACTCTGAACGACAAACTCTGAATGCTCTGTCCATTCAGATATGAATTTCTTTGCCAATTTGAACCCCAGTTTCTCTTCATGGGTTCCCATTCACTACTGTTTGATCCTTTGATCCACGCTGCCTTCACATCTCCTCTTCCCCCAACATTGCTTATCAGAACCAGCTGGAAGTAGTCACGCCCATTTATTGTGAACTGTATTCCTCCTTTCTTCTTGCACGGAACCCTGCAACAATTCCATTCCCACCAGTACCCAATTCAATATATATGACAGATCTAATTGAATAACATACTATGTACATTTCAAAATTGAAATTGTGCGCATTTGGAGTAATTATAGTAATTAGTAATGAATTATATACCTTCTGTAGTGAACAGGCACTATGCCGGCCTTGTATTGAGCAATCTGCAAGAACGCAGGCTGTGACATGTCGAAATGCTTGAGCGGTAAATTGCACCACCCTCCATTGTCATTGGGAAGGGCATTATTTGGTGGACATAAATTGGTGGTGGTGATAATAATCGATCTGTTACCTGGAAGACACCATTGAGGAACTTTGGCAGCATCACACTTAATCTGAAAGCATGCTCCACAAATCTGTCCATCGTTAAACAAAGCAGTGCTGAGGGCAGCAGTGCTGGTGCCATATCCAGTGCTATACAAATTTCCATAACCACATGCACCCCCTGCATGCAATGCAAGCACAAACAATGAACATGATCAACTTCTAATGAATCACAACCATCTATTCAATGATAACAATTATTACTGAAAGAACATAATATAGGAGAACGTATGATGGCGATGGATCATGGCATTGAGTTTATAATGTAATTATGTCTGATCACTCACCCATTGTTTGAGATGCATCGCTTCCACCATAAAACGTAGCATCAACAGCAGTCCATCCTGCTACATTGACAGTTAGATCCAGCTGCAACAGGATAAGCAGAATTAATGCAGGTATTGCAGTACCTAAAATCAAACAGCTTCCAGAGGGCGAGAATGGAGCAGATCAAACAGCTTCTTCTGAAATTAAAGGAGGCACACGAAGAAAGTAAGACGATCCACAAAGCGCAGGCCATGAAATCCCTGAGAGAATGCATGGACAGAGATGTGGTGCAAATTCTGAAGAAAGCAAAGTTTATTAAAGGAAAATTGGAGGAACTGGACAAGGCCAATCTGTCGAGCCGTAGGATTCCCGGGTGTGGGCAAGGGAGTTCTGCCGATAGAACGCGCATCGCCACCACCAATGGCTTGAGAAATTCTCTGAAGAAAATGATGGGGGAATTTCAGAGTCTGAGACAGATTATCATGGCGGAGTACAAGGAGATGGTTGAGAGAAGGTACTACACTGTTACTGGTGAGAAAGCCGATGAAGAGACTATAGATCATATTATTGAAACAGGCGAAAGCGAGAACATGCTGGAGAGGGCGATTCAGGAACAGGGGAAAGGGCAGATTATTGAAGTGATCTGTGAGATTCAAGAGAGACATGACACTGTCAAAGAGATCGAGAAGAACTTGCTGGAGTTGCAACAGGTATTCCTTGACATGGCTGTGCTGGTCCAGGCTCAGGGTCAAGAGCTCGATAACATTGAAGCCAACGTCGAGCGTGCATCGTCTTTCGTCGACGGAGGCACACGGAAGCTCACACAGGCAAGAAGGCTTCAGAAGAATACTCGAGAGTGGACGTGCATAGCAATAAGCTAAACGTTCAAATTCAGACTTTGAATTATAAATAACATAATAATAAAATAAATGTTGATGTCATCGTTGCCATGTGTCAAGTGAAAACCAGATACCAAACTCCAAGAATGACATCATTCCTCATTAGCCAATTAGAAGTTTACAAAATAGCAAATACAAATATTTTTATTAAAATTTAAAATATTTAAAAATTGTTATTTTTCATATTACAAGGTTAAACTTTGGAATAGAGATTTTAATCTTTTAAATATGCACCAATATGCACCAACTAATACCCAAAGTCAAAGGGGTTTGAATTCAATCGATTACAATATAC